>AYEL01053419.1:0-41250 GCA_000484575.1 Olivierus martensii
AAAAATTATATAATTTCTTACTACGTTTATTTATATATAATAACAATAATATATACATAGGCCTACATAATCTTGCATTTTCATCTATATGTTTATTTTATGATAAAGAATCTGTCTAATATCGATTGCTTTTCTTTCTCCTTCAGGATTTTTCGGAAGTGATTAATAGCATTGTCGTGATAGAGATCCCCAAGCCTATTGACCTCAACTTGGTATGGGTGCCATTCTAAGACCAAAAAAATTGTAAGATTTCTCTGTTACCTTCTTTAATAAATCTTTGACGTTGTCTCCAGGTTCATTTAAATAGGGAAAAACTACTGTTCTTCCATCCTTACCCATAAGTCCAAGAACGCACAAGGCCTAAGCCTATCATTCCGTTAGGTTAAGCCGAAAAATCCTCATGGACTATTTTTATCTGGAGACGGCCACTTATAGACCTGCCATCATCACAGCTGACCAACACCCATGATGGAGTCAACCGGAAGGATGGGTTTCGACGGGCCGGGCCCAGATCCCTCCTGAAAAATTGGAGGAGTGGGACCCCCGAATCCTCCAGAATGTTAAGCTACAGCTTTACCACGCAGCCATTGGGCTGACCTGTCATTCCGTCAGTCCGCGGGACCCACTCCTCCAATTTTTGTTCTGTGAAGTGTTCGTTATCCGAACATGTGTTCATTAACCGAACATAAAAATCTTTCGAAAAAGTGTTCGTTATCCGATTACCCACTGATTAATATCTTTATTATTATATTTACTTAAACGATCAATATAAAAATACATTAAATATTCAAAAAATAAAATATTATCTATCAAATATGTATAAACTATGATCTATAATTAATATATATGTGATATATAACTTATTCTTATACTCTTTTATATATAAAAAATACAGGATTCAATTCTGGATGAAAATCAAACCCAAGTGTTTCTGATGATAAATAAACTGCATACCATAATACCATACAATCGTATGTTATTTTATTGGTAATTTTTATAAGAAAGGCCAATAAAATGATATCACATTTTTGTACACGAAATATCAGATGATATCCAAATTTTAGAATATTTTTATTATCCAAACTATAATTTTGATATTTCTGTGATTCCTTAAAACATGTTAGCTAGGAGGAAAGCTTTTCCATTGATCATGCAACTGTCTTTCGCAATGGGTCAACCATTAAAGAGTGAGATCAAAGATCCGGCTCAATTCAGCGATAGAAAAATGAAGAGTGGAATCAAAGATTGATTCAAATTCTTTAGAAAAAAGCCTTCACAATTCTATGAAATAACCAGCTAATTTTGTGCCAAAGTATAAATCAGATCTCATTAAAATTTTAGTTCAGTAAACAAGATGTATGATGATAATCAGATGAAATAAGTGTAAATTATTTAAATAATTCCTTCAAATTAATCATTAATAAGCGAATGATTTAATTCAGAAACAACCTATTAATTTTAGATGAGTTTATCTGGCTTCATACTTGAATGCACTACATTATTTTATTTAATATTAATTTGTTATTTAAATGCTAATAAAATTTATCGTTCATAATAAGATTGCAAAGTTTCCAATAGCATTTTGTCAAATTAAACAAACCCTGTCAATAAGTTACTTAACTATACAATAACAAAAGTCTAATAATTTAGTGTATAATAAAAATTTATTATCGTTTATAGATGCTTTTTTGAAATAATATCAAATTATAATTATATTATTAATCCTAAAATATTAATCTCGAATATTGTTTTCAGTTTTCAATGATCTGATAATTTTTGAATCACTAGAAATTACCCGCTCATATAAATGAGCGGAAATATAATGACGAAAAACACTTCCGAACTCGTGTAGGGAATCCACCAGTTCGGAAACGTAAGAATGGATGCCATTTTATGACGGAATCATAAAATGGCATCCATTCTTACGTTACAGCGACATCTGCGGACTCTGTCTTTTCAGCGGAACTATAATTTCAATTTAATTTTTTATTATTAATAACAAGAAATAATTTTGGCTGTCGCAGACATCCAAAAATTAGACCTTTCTAAAGTTATCATACTTATAGAAATCGGTACAGTAGTTCAACCGAAAAAGGGACATATTTTAGAAATAGGTATAGTAGTTCAATCGAAAAAGGGACATCCAACCAGCCAGCCACGTTTGGCTATTAATATATATGATTCTGGTTAAAATTTTACTATTGCGTTTAAACTTATAGATTTATTTTGATTATTATTATTATTATATTTTTCGTGTATTATATATGACAGTAACTATTAGCGGTCGATACTATCTTGAGAAAAGTAAAAAGTCGAAAGAATTTCCAGATCAAATTTCATGATAGAGTCCCTTTATTATATTTAATTTAATGTTATATTTTTTTAGAAAATGCAATAAATCTAAACTGAAATCTCAATAGATTTAATATGGGTACATAAATTGTAAATGACATTTATAACGTCATTTAATAAACTTTCATTCGACAGCTGTTTAGAGAAGATAACGCATCGTGTGATTCAACGAATATAGATGCTTTTCTAGATAATAGAATCATTTAGTAACTCTAAACCGTCATCCCAATATCTCCAATTTAATCTAGAAGCGATAAAAGTTTATACACTTCTTCATTTATAGGTCTAGAAAATATATAAGCTAGAAACTATAAAATTCAAATTATTGTAAAATATAAGAAAATTAATAATAAAAATCAAAACAAAATAAGATTAATTTACAAACTTAACAAATTTTTAAAAATTTGTTAAGATATTACTGATAATAAATAAAACTTATAAGAAATTCCATTAACTTTTAAGATTCATCCTTGTAGTTTTTATAAAGATATTTAATTTTCTCGAATTTGTTAAACCATAAATAATTCTCAATTATAGACAACTAACGTACAGGGGATAAACCATTTTACAAATTAATAATGAAATGTGTGTATACGAAAGAAAAGTAGAAATATTTTCCTGCGTTCAGGGAATTTGACCTAAACATATATTATAAAATAAATGCCATAAATATTTTTACACCTGTAATAAAATAAAACTCATTTTAAACGTGGCAAATATGCGTATGAATCGAGTTTTATACGCAATTTTAAGTATAAGTGACATTAAAAAATTGTTTTGTTTTAAAATGTTAATTGGCGAATTGCCGGATTAACGGAACTTACGGATAATAGGTCACTTCTCGCTTTCACTTTTTTAATTACTGCATACGGCATCCATAAATAAAAAGTGATATTTAGTAATTCAGTTATTTCGATGTAAACTTTAAAAATAATTTCATGTTAGCTGTGAAAATTTAATAATTTTATATAATTATTACTTAGCTAATTGCCGGATTAATAGAAATTCCGGATAATAAGTTATTTCTCACTTTACATTTTTAATTACTGCATACTGTCATCATTAATAAAAAGTAATATTTAGTAATTCAGTTATTTCGATGTAAACTAAAAATAACTTTCATGTTAGCTATGATAATTTAATGATTTTATTTAATAGTTGGTGAATTGCCGGATTAACAGAAATTCCGGATAATAGGTTATTTTTTTTCAGTTTACATTTTATACGTACTGCATACAGTATTCATAAGTAACTTAATTACTAAAGAGTAATAAGTATTTCAATTTAAACTTAAATTTAAAAGTAATTTTCATATTAATTATAATAATTTTAATATGTTTTTTAATATATTAGTTGGCGAATTGCCAATTTAACAGAAATTCCGGATTATAGGTTACTTCTCAGTTTACGGATTTAATTATTGCCTATGGTGCAAAAAAGCAAAAAAAAAAAAAATGATACTTATTAAATCTTTAGTAATTAAGTTATTTTAATGTAAACTTAATTTTAAAAATAACTTTCATGTTAACTATAAATAATTTAATGTTTTTTTACGTGTGTCATTATTAAGTTATAGGGATTAAAAAGTATTTTTTTTTCTTTCTGACTCCGTTTTTATTATAGTAATTTTGTTACTCCAAACTTTTTTCGTTCCTTTAAGGCACATTAAAAGAATTAAAACGTTGACCTTGAAAACAGTTTAATTAACTTAAAAAAAAAAAAACAGATAACATAAATAAATAAAAGAACGAATTTCTTTCTTCCAATATATATTTTCTATTTAGGTCAAGAAAGAACTACATAGTCCAAAGCTTCGAAGAAATAGTGAATAACCAATGATTATGCAAGGAACCATAATTAGTGCTCCGATCACGTCAACCAAGAACAGGCAAATGTCCTTTATTGGTAAAGAAAATTGTTATAAAATACTTCCAAGTATAAAAGCACGATTTAATAAAGATTCAAGTAATCAATAAGAATGTTATGATATAAAAAAAAAGATAGTTTCTAAATCTACAAATAAATAATTCTTAGAAAATAATATTTCGAATGATTAACTCCTTTAAGTTTTCTATTTGATAGTCAAGTTTCCATTGTATTTTTTTCAATACGTTTAGCACGAAATAAACATTTATTCTAGTTTATCGTGCAGTTTTCATTCTACATTCGAGTAGAAAATGAGAAATTTGTTGCATTAAAATAAATAGGTTTATTATGTTAACAAATCTTCTAACTGATATCCTCATTTGTTACGCTTGTTTCTACTATTACCATTCGTAATTTTCTACTGATACTAACGAGTGTAATAATAATAATAATAATAATGGTATAAACTTATAAAAATAGCAAAACTTATACATTTTTTTATTATTTCCTATTTACTTGACTTATTTATAAAATTATTAAAACGTTTTCGTTGACGTAAATTATTAATAACTGGGTATAAAGTTTTAAATAATCTTGTTATAAAATTAACAACCGCCCATATAAACTACGTAGGATGAAGTTAAATAAGAAGTGCGATAACCTTTTCAATGAACAAATTTCTATACCTGACGACAGCATCAGAAGTCAGTATTCAGTCTATGAGAGAGTATAGTAATTCTATATTACAGGATTACTATATTCAATCTTTTTTCTGCTGCACATTTTAATATATTAAAATTTGGCGACACACCTAAATATTTTAAAATAATAATTTAGATTCAACAACGAATTTTTATTAACAGATTATTATATTTATTCTTATTTATTACATTCAGATTACATACATACTAGTACACGGGATTATCAAATGGCGGAACTTATTAAGTTTATAGCGCCACCTGCGGATTTTGTTTCTTTTAGATAAACTATAATTTTAATTTAATTTTTATTCCTTAATTTTTTTAAATTATAAATAACGACAAAAAATTTTGGCTGTCGCAGAAATTCGAGGGTTAGATTTTTGTTTACGATACCCTATCGGTACAGTGGTTCGACTACAACAGGGATATCCAGCCAACCACGTTTCACTATTAACGTATATGACAGGGCCGACTCAACATACTATCAAGCGTGTTGCCAAACCGCGCTGCTGCATTTTTTGTTTTGTTGTTGTTGTTGTTGTTGTTGTAGCAAGACAATTATTTTGTACACAATTTAAATGGTGAATGTGAGCTGTTACCGTTAAAACTGGCAACTTAAGGGGACGCAATAAAAATTTCGCTCGAGGCGTTAAAAGCTCTAGAGCAGGTACTGACATATGATCCATACAGTTATATAAATGCATACCATTCATTCTTAATTTTTCGCGCCCCATCGTCGAAGATTTGGAGCACAGTGATTGAGAATCACTGTCCTATAGTAATAAGATTGTAAAAAAGAAAATTTTATTAAAAGTATCGACTTAATGTTCTAAATTTGAAAATTAGTATGGATTTAACATGACTTTTTCCTCCCCCTTTTTTAATTATAGAATGGTATCTCACGTCCAAATTTTAATTGTTACGTTACTGCATATTCCTTTTATCAATGGCATTTTAAAATTCGGTAGCAAATCTATCAAAGAAATGTAGTTCTACATAATTCATTGTTGAAACCAAGTCGAATGCCTTCACGCACTCCACATCGCAACCTTTTTTTTTTGACAAGACAGTCGATTATATAAACACACCGACGATATAAAGTCATAATCGTAAAAGCAAATGAAACATTTCACCCTACTGAACCAGTACGTGACCAGATCTACGTTATTTGGCAGTTTAATGCACGTGGATAAAAATGGCCTTCGGTTGGTTGTAACCACCACAAGTCGTATAACCCCGGCCTCTACTTTCTGTCTTATCTTGTCACTTTTTTTAAGAAAAAAATTCATTAAACAAAACGTCTGATTAAATATTAATATATTCCAAAACAATCTGTCCCGTTTAACAGATCACACACAGTCTGATTGAGTTATAATTTATTTACCCCATAAAACGTGTTCTACTATTATATATATTTGTATTAAAGTTAATTTTAAACGTTTAGACTCATCTAAATCTAACAGTTGAAAACAATCGCTCATAATGGCGCTCAATCGAAGGAAAGAATAGAAAAAAAATGTGTATATAATTATGATGATAAACATCTTTAAATAAACGTTAAGATAATAAATATTATGCCGAACTTCCAGCCATAATTATTTATGCTAATTGATACACGATCAAATTTGCAATTAAAATCAGAAATTCTTTATATGGGTTTTTTTGGAGGGAGGGTTTGAAATAATGGTATATTGTTTTAAAAATCCAACAAAGGATGTGAAGTGAGTTAGAAGCGAAGGGATTTTTCTTCACACAACAGAAAAAATTGCAAAACGTTATGTTCTCTCTTTTATATTCTTAAATGTTAAAATTTGTAAGAACTATTTATGTAAATACGTTAACTTTTGTTCTATTATTTCTGTCTTTAAAAATTTGTTCGATAACGATCTGAGAATTGTCGAATGTAGAACTGATGATGGACTCTAATCCAGTCCGAAAACGTTATTCATAATTAAAAATCTTTGAATACCTTGCTTATAGTGCTTTTGTATGATATTATAGATGTTTAAAGCAAGAGTTTCTGTTTATTTTGTTTAAAAATATTTATTTTCACAACTCAAGATTTGACTATAAAGTCATCTTCAGATGAACTAAGGTAGTTTACCTTACTATGACATTGTAGTCAAATTCTGGTGGTGAAAACAAATATTTCTGTGTAAACAAAAACTGTTTCTGTTCTCCATGATGAATCGTTTCCACAAAGTGACGGCCGATACTATAATCACATTCGATCGGTTTGTTTGTGGCTGACAATTGTGATGTATGTTAATACATTGTGTGATATACATAAAAACTCACTGTATACTATAAGGCAGGATTGTTCAACCTGTCAATCATGGAGCACTTTTTGGTCAATCTCTTGTTTATTCCTTTCATGCTGATTCCTCCTTACAAAATTTAATTAAAACTGAAAACATAATTTATTTATCATTATTTTGTATTATTTCTTAATTCTCTTTAAGTGTATTGCTATTGTTTATTTATTTTTTGTTAAATATGAATTACTAATTTTCTTAACATTTGGAAATATACACACAAAAAATTTCTAATATTAACTGATATTGTGCAAAAAATTCTGTCATGTTTCGGATCGACACACTTGTTAGAATCTGCTTTTTCAAATATAAATGTCCAAAAAAAAAAAAAAATCAAGAAACCAAATTACAAATGATCATTTGGATGATTGCGATTGACCACTTCTTCATATCAACCTAATGATGAAAATATTGCAAGCTCCAAATAATGCCAAATTTCACATTAATTTTTTTTTTAATCAACCAGCATTTCCTGTAACTTATGAGTCTGTAATTAATCTGTTGTTTTTTCTAACTTTGGTTTTCTAAAATAGAAAAATAAATACTTTATTTCAATATATTTGTTTTATTTGTTGAATTAAAATAATTAAAAGTGATAAATAAATTTTTAAATACACAAATAATGTTTTTAGGACTGGGAGAGTAGGTCCTCTGAAGTGAGTGAGTGCATTTAACTGAATAGTTGTATGTAATCAGATATCAGGCTGAGGGAACATGAACGTGATTTTTATAAGAGAGTAGATCGCCGAATAACTTACAAGGAGAGGGTGCGGTCTGGGAAATGAACTTTGGAATCAAACTTTGTGTGGTGGTAGTTTACCCTTCATGTGTTAATATGATAAAATATTAGCATGCACTATTCAGCCAATTCCAAAAAAAATGGATTCAAAGTTTTCATAGCTATTATATATAATAAAAAATGTGCAAACATGTCAGAACGCTGAGTAGCCGAGTTAGTAATAATAAAAAATGTGCTAATAAGTTAGAATATCGAGTAGCCGAGTCGGTAGCGCGATGTCCGTCGGTGCTGACTTCCGGTATGGGCTGCAGGTTCGATGTGCAATTTTTTTTTTTTTCGTTACAATTATTATTTTATACATTTTATTTAAAAAATATTTACATAAATATTTTATCTCACTTGCTGACATTTTCACTTGAAAACGTTTTTGTAAACTGATTTATATTGGCGACACGAAACACATTCTACCCTCTTCAAAAGCCAGGGATAAACTTACAGCGATACTAGAAAACACACTTTTTGATGACTTTATGAGTTTCACATGATAGTGTCAGTAAGTAATCGGCAACTGGAACGTTTGCGTCAATCTTACCAGTAAAAATATGCACGTATATGTGAAATGTTGTAGATAATTAAAAACACAGATAAAAAATTTTTCCGGGAAAAAACTTAAGGTTTAAAGACCTCTCGAATAACAAATTAATGAAAAATTATGAGATAAAATATTTCTTCATGTAAATATTTTTTAAATAAAATGTATAAAATAATAATTGTAACGAAAAAAAAAAAAATAATCGCACACCGAACCCGCGGCCCATACCGGAAGTCAGCACCGACGGACATCGCGCTACCGACTCGGCTACTCGGCGTTCTGACATGTTTGCACATTTTTTATTATATATAACAGCTATGAAAACTTTGAATCCATTTTTTTCGGAATTGGCTGAATAGTGCGCGCTAATATTTTATCATATTAACACATGAAGGTTAAACTACCAACACACAAAGTTTGATTCCAAACTTCATTTCCCAGACCGTGCCCTCTCCTTGTTAGTATAGAAAAGTAGCTCGCATAGTAAAAACGGCTGAACACCCCTGCTATAAGATTTGGTTAAATAAAGTTTGCATTAATTACATTGTTTATATTTTGAGAAAACCTAATGTATACAGAAACCTAGTCAAAATGATACTGTAGTGACCCCTGTTTATCACGCAAGGTAAGAGATGCACTAGTCATGAAATTCCGGTGGACCTCCATTTAGGAAATTTTATTCACTCATTTTTTGCATAGATCTTTTACATATAAGAGTGTCTTGAAACTTCTGAAAGACTGGGCCTGGGCCATGAACCCGTTGCCCCACCTTTTCTACGACTTTTCTGTTTATTAATATTTACTGTTATAGCCATTATTACAGATGATCAAAGAAAATTAAATAAAAAAAATTATTTTGGGAATTTTCAAGAATTCTCAGGAAATACAATTTCCCGTTCTCAATTCCCGAAGATTCCAAAATGTCAGGAATTTGGAAACACTATTAATAACTATATATCAAAAGTGTGTATTAAAGTATTTTACTAATATTGTTTATAACTGCACAGATTAACATTTAATAACAAATACAGCAAATATAAAAATATGAAAAATAACAATTAAGATATAATTTAAAAACAATGTAAAATAAAATATATTTATTTATTTATCATAAAAATACAAATTTATAGTTTTTGTTTCTTTTTAGGAAAATCAAAATCAAACTCTAAGTCATCTAAAATATTATCATCAGTACTAAATATTTTTTTCAGAAATCCACTACTTTTAGGATTCTGACTAATTGACTGCACTTTTGTTATGTCATTATCATTCTTTATTGCACTGTTTTCACTGCTTGTGGTTGAAGATAATAAATCACTTGTTTTATTGACAGAAGTACACTTTTTAGGTTTTTCAATATGTGAGAACATTTTTAATTTAGAAATTGTTGAGAGAGAGAGCATTGGTTTCTTTGGCACAAGATTTTTTGATAATATTTGATCATCTGATAAAACAGAATTAGATTCTTCTATAGGAGTATTTTTTATTTTTATATTTCTTTTTCCCAACTTAAGTCTATTTGATGGTTTAAATGAAAATTTATCTTTAATATTATTTAAATTAATATTTTCTGTATCAAATATCTGTGTAGATGAAGACATTTGATTATCATTTAATGTTTTTGATTTATTCTTAGGTGCTAATTGATCATCTATAATGTTATCTTCAAAAATATTATTCCAAGAACCAAATGTTAAATTTTTGTTTATATTTGATGTATTATTTTCCTGATGATTTTCATGATCATTATCTTTAATTTCAGTTTCATTTTGTGAATTAGGAGTAATGAAATCTTTATTAATATCTGCAGAAATAATGTTTAAAATGGAATTATTTAATAAACTATCATTGCATATTTGTAATAATGATGATGATGATGATGATGATATGCTTGGCAGATCACATGAACCTTTATTTTTTTCTTTCTCAAAAATGTCTTCAAGGCCCAAATAACATAAAATTGTTTGAGCTACAAATAAAAATATCATATTAAAATATATTTATGATTATTTTAATTCTTAAAAAATAAAATTCTTTGTTTACCTTGATTTTTATATTCTAATTCTGGATCAGATGGAAATGTTGTATGTAAGGCATCCAAACCATCGATTAATGCTGAACTTTGCATTGAAGATTCCATTACAATTACTGTATTTATAGCATCTTCCACTAATACTTCTTCACGAAACATTAACCTAGCATGAGCTATTAAAATTTAAACCAATTTTCTATAAATATTTAATTAAATACAGTTATTTATAGTAACAACTAATTTTTCTTTATCTGTCAATAATCAAACTGATATATAACTTTAAATATTAACAAATATCAAATTTATATAAAATAATTTTGATAATTTGTTTAAGATTTATAATTCTAATTAAGCATCACAACTTTCAAAAAACTAGAAATGTTTGCTAGATAAATTTAATTGCCAATAACATTTTTGCTGTAATTCATTTTTTAAATTATTCACTGAATGAAAAAATAAACTTTCATAATATATTAAGTAAAAAAATTATAATTATCTAAAAACATATCTTAAAATGAAAATACTAGAAAATAAAAATAAATTAATAATTTTTATCATCTATTATCCAATTTAAAATAATAATAATTGATTTAATTAGATAAATTTTAAATTACATTTCTTATAAATTGTAGGATTGCTACAATAGGGTTATAAATTGTAGTAACTGTTTAAGTATTTTGAGAAAACTGACATCTATAAATGTGATTTGTTTGTTTATTAAAAAATGCACAATCAAATCTTCCATAGCAGTACTGTGGCAATATATGAAATTCATTTTAAATACTATATTTACTCACATAATTCGCATCATTATGTAATTCATGAATCAAAATTTTTACCATGAAATTTAAAAAAATATGAATATTCTCAAATATTTCACACATTCAATATCATATTTTGTAAAATTTATTCCATGAATTAGTAAGTATTGTTACGATGATATTCAGTGCTCGAAATAATTTCAAAAATCTAGTAGCCAAAAAAAAAAAATTTTGATTGCAAACACCCTCTCTTCCCCCCGAAAAAAAGGAAAAAACACTTGTATAAATTCACCAGCAAATACATTTTTCACAACAGGATTGGGGAAGTACCACGTGGTATGTGAGTTGTGGTTTTCACAACAACCACGTTGAAAGTATCATGTCATATTTACATTCGAACATTAATTTCAGGCAGCGAAATAAATACACATCATTTCAATAAACAGTTACTAGACCATTCACTAAAATATTTCAGAAGTTCACAAAAGTTTCCACAACTAACATGTGATCACATGTTGATTGTGGAACCATGTGATAATGTGATTCGTGATTAGGAAAAATAAAATCCACTTGGATAATTTATGCTTTTAACAATTTGGCATTTATATACATTTTACTTGAAGTTTAACAATGAATATATACTGTTCGTTGTTAACCCTTTCGACTGACCGACAAAGATGCACTTCAAAGTTCTATATTTGATTTATTATTATTCAGTGTGGAAAAATGACGAATGTAATATAATTAAGGATTTTTTACATACAAACAATAAAAAATTTAAATATTTGAGAATTCGTTTTACATACATACAATAAAAGAATAAATGTAATATAATTAATAGGATGTTTTACATACAAAACAATAAAAAATTTAAATATTTGAGAATTCTGCCAAGCTTTGGAATGGATATATCATCATAAGCAAAAAAAATTACGTAATTTCGTAAAAGTAAGTCATATCTTATTTAAACTGATTGCATTCAATTCGGAATGATAAGATACGTCTAAAATCGTTTAAAATATCCGATTATCTATAAAAATTTTGCAGAAAATCGTAAGGAAACGTGATTTTGAGCCCCATAACTTGAGAACGGGGCTTTTGCCTCTCATGGGACCTTCACCAATGAACTTAGAAGCCTTTAATTAGGGGGTAAGATAAAGAGGTGTTGAAATTCTGCTAGGATTTTTAATATTTTCATATCGAATTGGTTAAGCTATATGATTGGTCAATCACCAAAACAGGCAACTTTTATTTTCACCAATTTTTCACCCATCAGCTATTGCCATTTACCTAAATCAAATGGTTTAGCTCTCTCAAAGTGGCTCCCTCTTTCGTGAACTAGAGGGACTACAGAATTTTTCTTGTCAGAGCCGGACTATACAGAAAAATAAATTGTGGGAAATATTAATCAAGCATTTCCAATGTTATCTCATCACACTCACCAGCCACAATTTTTTAGTTGCCAATGGCGAGCTGGCGACCATTATTTCAAGCCCTGATGATATTTGAAGAGCCTTACTACCATGCTGAATTGAAATAATATTAGTAACCTTAGGATTTTATTTGACTTGAAGACCTGTGAAGTTTTCAAATCGATAAACTAAACTGATAAGTCACATGGTTTTTCTAACTTTATACTTCAAAATCATGATCAATTAATCATAAAATAATATTTAAAACAAGCATTAAAGGACTTCCTTTAACAGATCCATGACTCTGCTATCATCTTGAAAACACCAATCTCATATAAACAAAAATGATTGAAGTTCAAAACTGGTGCTGATTTGCTTTGCTCTTAGAAAAATAAATAAATACAACTTGAAAATTTGTTCCTAGATGGAAACACTTGCATTGAATATATAGATAATAGTCTCATGTTATGCAACAAAGAACTGAGGATGTGTTAAGTATGGGAATAACTTTACATTGATCTGAATTCATATACATAATGGCATAATCTCTCAGCAGAAAACTTTTGACCATGTTTGAAATAAGCTTGATTTATAGTACAGTAAGATCCCGCTTAACGCTGTTTTGATATAACACGGTTTTTCCCCGAATTCTATATTTTTTTTATTGATTCATTTTTGAGGTGAGTATAAGGGTTTTTCAAATCCTTATTCTCACCCTTATACTCATCTCATACCAAAATCACACAAATTTATTGCTTTGATACTCCTATGCTGTCTCGCAATGCGCTTGATATCAATGCAGGCAGTGCATATGAAAGTCTTCAGAAAGGATTTTCTCAAAGCAAGTTTAGCCACTATTATGGAAGTTATGGATCAATTTATACAAAATGATCCAAATTTTGATAAAAGTTCAAATGCAAGAAGTGTCATAGATGCGATGTCTTGTTATTGACAGTTCCTTGCTGAACCAAAGAGGAAAGGACAAACGATGTTAGATGACTTCTTAACGAGAAAACAAAAATTGTCAAATGAGGAAGAACCTTCCTAATCACAAATATAAATTATTTACTCGAATATTTTTGATTTCCATGAATGATTTATGAATACAAATCGATATTAACAATAAAAAATGTTGATAATTAATGTAATACAATAGTAATAATACATGTTACAAAATAAAATTAAAAAGAAATGTACGTATATCTTTTTATTCTCTGTCCTGTTTCACCTATTTCCATTATTTATGTATTAATATGACCTCGTTTAATGCTGTTTCATTTAGCGCTTTGTTTTCTTGGAACTTATCACCCGCATTAAATGGAGTCTTACTGTATGCTAAATCTATCCCATGAAATTGACAAAAATGTATCATACAAAAACAAACAAATATAATTACTAGTTTTTTTAAAAAGATGATAATGTGTGAAATCTAGATACTGCAGGAAAAATTAATTTGAAGATATTTTTGTTTGATTTTGATAAAGAGGAAAAAAACAAATGAATGTATATTATTTGATATATATGTAATACAGTTTGTAAGATGTTTGTTCAATTATTATTATTTTTAAAAAAATTTAATTTCCAATAGTTATAAAAATAAAATGGTATATTTTTTATTAACATTTGGAATTTAACATTCCTTTTTGTATTGGTTCTTAGACCCATATAATACGGTTTTGTTTACATGAGTTTTCATGGGAACCTATCAATTATCTGAGGCTTATCAATAACATTAACAATATGCTTGAAAATATTATTTCAAGAGAGAAGTTTGATTCTTTTTAATTGAAAGAGTAACTTCGTATTTTTATTCCAATTCCTAAATAGGCAAAAAATTATTCTGAATTTCTAAATAAAAAAGTGGAAAGTAAATTTAAACATGTAATATAATTTTTATAATTGAATAATTCAGAATAATTTTTTGTTTATCACTAATAAATTTAAAATTATTATTATACCTTGTGCCAGTCGAACCATACTTTCAAGTAATCGAATTGTAGTTCTAGCAACATTTCGTTTTTCTGTATTACGTTGACATTGATAATATTTTTGGAGTATTCTGTATAAAAATAATAATAAATGATATTATAATGAATATTTATTTTAAAATAAAAAAACTCTTCATTTCCTACTTTATTTATTCTTTAAATATTTAACATATAATTTTATTTTGAAATAAAAATGCTACTATGAAGCCTCTCCTGCATTTCTTTATGTATTAAAAATTTATTTTTGATGTTTTCAATCTAGATAAAATATTGAAATTTTAATCTGATATCTATTTAAACGATCAGCAATCTCAATTCTTCCATACATTTTCTTATGCTTAATATCTCTATTTTTTATGTATATTAATTATATAAAATAATATAATTTGATTAATTATAAATTTGTTTTAACATGATAGCTACTCAAATTATGCTTATGTTTTACTATTTTGAAATATATTAGAAAATATATACAAAATAAATAAAGTTTATTTCATTTATACTTAAATGAAAAGAAAACTGAAATTGTTTACCTATTACTATCATCTGTTAATTTGGGTTTTATATTTTTGATGATACAAAAATATGCTTTCATTTTTTCTAAACTCCAAAGATCATCATCATTGTGTTCAACTATGGTTAATAAATTAAACAAATAATTTTTAACTGTGCAATAAGAGTTAAACAAAAATTTATAATATTTATAGTTCAACAAAATGAAAATTATTATTATTTTTTATTAAAAAGATTTAAATTATCAAACAAAAAGTTGGTTTTAAGAAGGTATCAATGATATTGATAAAATATTTAATATAACAAATCATTACTATAAATTAAATTATAAGATATATTAAAAATAAAAATATAAACTATAATGATAAATTAATTTTACCAAAGTATTAAAAATATAAATAAATTTTCTTGATGAAGTCCATTAGGATAAAAAATATTTATCCAAATGGATCGATCACCTGTAAATAAAAATTCTCACAAAACAAAATTGACATATACATAACAAAGAGAAAACATTTCTCTAAACTTTTGTATTATAATTAATAAATGATCTAAGAGCAAAAGCATTATTTGACTTATGAAGTCTGTGATGTCCTAATTTATGGAATACAGAATTTCTTCATATGTTTTGAAACATTTATAGGTGTGTGTATGTATATATATATATATATATATAATGTTGGGTACTTTAAATATATATATGTTACCGTAAACACCCGATATCCGCCATAATGCGAAATCACCAGTAAATACGCAAAGTCTCCATGTGCATTTGTAACTTCGGGTTTTTGCTAATAACATCTAGATATCACTAACGTGTTTAGTAAAATGCCGACTTAAAAGCTAATATCGAGTATTTACTGAATTATTTAGTCAAAACCCGTTCTCGCTAGACGCCTACTAGTAAATATTCGAACTGTTGTGCTCTGTATGAATGCCGCGCACTTATTGGCCAGTATGATCACGCAACGTCACGCGATGTGGTGTACGTGACGTTAGATATGCTATACAGGGTTACCCACAAATTTCTATTTACTACTAGATAGCCTGGTGCTTTTGTTTTCCCTTTCTAAATCTGAAGCTAGATAGAATTTGTAAATGAAACAATTAAATTTGAAGAAAGAGATAAAAATATCTTACAATAATTTTTATCTCTTTCTTCTTTTTTTAGAAAAGAACAAAAAATAAATTTACTATGTACAGAGTTTTCCAATTTATGCAAATTTGATTTTACATAAAAAAATGATGGTATAAAAAATATTTTATGTAAAAATAAAATTATTGTATATTAAATTATTGTGAAGGTAACATTACTGTATATTAAATTATAAAGATATTTTATGTATTATAAAATATTTTTATAATTTAATATACAATACTAATATTTTACATGACAATTCATAATAATGAATATGATATTATCATCAATAATGTTACTCTCAATAATAAACTTATCTTTACTATTGTAATAAGTATGTAACAATTTGATTTTTGACAATTTTTCTAAGGGAAAACTTTTAGTATAGACTATAGATATATTGAATCTATAATATATATAGTACAATATATGATTTTCTAATGATTTTAATAGAGACTGTTCATAATCATTTTGAATGATCATTTTGTATCTTTTGTTTGCATTTTTTATGATTTTTTATTGCATTTATATTAATATAAAATAAGAAGTTTCTATATACAGTAAGGCATCAAATATCTAAACCATTGCAACCCAAAAGAAAAGTTATAATATGTTTTTTTTTAGTGCATTTGTTATTTTGCTGAAGTATTATTCCTGTCTCTAAATGCATTCATTTTCGATTATTTATTCAAAGATATATGTAATATAGCACAGAAATAGTTTTAACTTTCCATTATAGGAGTTAGAAATCAGATATTGACTTTAGCTACTGTGTGCAGAGTTTGGTTATTTACAAACTATTTTCTAAATTCATTATTTTTTTATAATACAGGTATTCTTCCTATAACATGATAGTTAGGTTCCTAAAATACACCATGTTATGTGAAACTGTGTTAAATGAGACTTGATGCCAATACAAAAAGGAGAGTTACATTCCAAAACCAATTAAAAACAATTAACTTTCTTTAATTCCATAAAAGAAATTTAATTTTTATTAAGAATATTAATAACACAAATATAAAGAAAGAAAAAATATATACATAAGACTCTAAAAAAAAAATATTCATAAATCAAAAAGAAAGAAAAAGTGTAAAGCCTATGTAAGATTCATTTAATAATTATATATTCCTTACTGCTATTCAGTTAAAATGAGAACATTTTTTCTTTAACAATGTCAATTTCACTTTCTGAACTTTTTTCTGCATTTAAAGTTTGTATATATTTCTGGTCTTTTTACAAAATGTGTAACTCTTTACAAAACAATCATTCCTTAACATATACCCAAAAAAATTTATGAATAAAAATGTTTTTCTTCTCTCTCATACTCCTCTATTGAAGAATAAAAACTTACTTTTTATCCAAGAACTGAACTTTTGGAACACAAAATACTCAATTTTTGTCAATTAACTCAATTTCAAAATTAATTCAATTTTAAATCGAAATTGAAAATAGATAATTGCATATTATTTTCTTTCATGGTAAATTAGCAAAATTGCATTTATGACTAATTTTACAAAGTATTTCCCAATGATTGCATTTTATGTGTGTATTGTATGTTAAATTATTGTGGATTTACAAAAATTAATGAAAATGTTTTGTGTTTGTGAAAAGAGTAAATGTAACTTTCTAAATATATTAAGTAAACATCATGTTGCAGAAGTACTGTGTTATATGAGGATTTCTGCAATTTTCAAATTGTGTAAGAGCAAAACCGTGTTACAGGAAGGATATCTGTAGTTCATATTTTAAAATGTAGTAGTAAAACTTTGCATACATTAAATTAATTATAGATTCTAATTACACATTTGAATAAAATGGATAATCTTGTGTATGATTGATTAGTCAAACAATTTGGTTGACTGAACAATCTTAGTCCCAATTAGTTTGGATAATTAATGCTCTACTATAAATTGTAAAAATTCTAATGAAGACATGGAGCATTATTTTTGGTTTTGAAAAATGAAAACAAATTCATATTGACTCAAAGCATACATAATAAATTTAGTAATATAACATTTTTTGTTACAATCTAATCTTGCAATATTTAAATAATTGAATATCAATTTGAATATTAAAAGAATAAATTCTAAATTATTTTGATATAAAATATATTCTAGAATCTGTCTATATGCTTTGAGATTTAAAGATCAATTATTTATCTTAATAAATAACTTCTTCCTAAAGTCTTTCTATAAATCATGGATATAAAAGCATTCATTTTATATTGAAGTAAACTACTGAAATTATATAAAAAAATTTTATTTTTCATTCATCTGAAATTCTTCATGATTTTGCTATTATTCTGCATGCAACTGTTATGTTATATACAAAATATTTCATATTGTAATCAATAAAGCCAAAATATTTTTGTAATTCCATAGTTAAATTAGTTAAATTATACTAAAATTAAAATACAGATATTGCAATAATTTGCTTTCCATTGTATTTACAATTATAAATTAGTTTTAATTATTGATTTTTATTATAGTGTAAACATAGAAGTAATCATAAATTTGATAATAAATTACTTCATAAACCCTTTATCATATTCCTATTAGAATATTAAATTTTATAATTTAAGATTTATGTTAGACTAATAAATTATTTTTTTCTATTTTTTGTTTTATTGAGTTTATTTAATTTTTATGAATTGTGCTTTAATAACATATTAAGGTGTTATTATTCTTTGTTATTAAATTTTATTTAATATTTTCTTGCTTTAAAATTTATTTACTACTTGTTCATCATTTACATATTCCACAAAACTCCACAAAAATTAAATGTAGAATTTTATATTCTCTTAGAAGTGTTAATTTCTATTTACTATCCAACTTAGAAAGTCTGATATTGAATTTTTGGTAATCCTGGAATTCTATATAATTCCATTCAATTTTTCCAATAGAATTGGAATATCTCACAATTAAAACATACAAGTATTTGAATCTTGTATATCTAATTTCTTATCAACAACACACATATGACATGAAAATTATATAAATATTACATAATAGATTATTTATATATTCAGAGATTAAATAATATTTTGAAATCACATATGAACAACAAAAACATATAAAGTGAAAAATACAGATTACAGATATAAAGTAATACAGATATAAAGTGAAAAATACAGATTTGTAATCATGCAACAGACAAAAATAGATTTTAACATTCCTTCAAAAAATATGATTATTATTTAAACTTATCCAATAAGAGTAAAATTCTCCTTAATATAGAGAGGAAGAGTAAATTCTAGACAGAAAAATACTTCATTACTACTAAAGAAATGTGTACAATAATCTACATTTATTTACTTGCAAGTGATCAAAAACATTTGTTTAGTAGAATTAAAGCATTTTTCTGCCTAATATTGGATTGTTTTTTACTAATCTACAATGATAGTATATCTATAATTTTTAGTTCAAGTTTTTTAATAATTTAAAAAAATACTTTATAATTTAAAATGTTACTTTAATAATTTAAAGTAACATTTTAGTTCCTTCACAACAAATTATCAAGATTCTATTATATTTTTAATATGCGACCACTTGTACTTATAACAGCAATATCATCAATAAATTTGATGATTAGTCAATGCAACTGACAAAGGATTCAAGTCCCTCACCAATGGTCTGATATACAAAAACATTCTTTTTTGTGTATGATTCTTATATTCATTAAGGTTATCACGATAAAATGGAATGTAATAAAAAATATTGGTTATAAGTAAGCCATCAATTTTGATAATTTTCAATTTACCACCACTTCAACTCATGATGGAGAGTTTGAACAAAATCCCCATAGTAAGCCAAGAACTATCTGTATATAGTTTTTTGTAGTCCAATTAATGATATGAGTTCAGAAAATGATTTTATTTTTAAATTTTGATGTTGAACTAAACAGTAATTAGAAAATTTTAAATTAGTTTTATCAAATGGATATATTTAAAATTTTTACTTCTCTGTAAACATGAAATGTTGTTGCTTAACTTTAGACTTTCTTTAGCATATAACTAATTGATCACAAACTTAATTTTTAAAATATCATAACCTTCATTCTTATCATTACAATTAATATCTGCTAATATATCCATGTTAAAGAAAAAGTTTAAAATTTTTAAAATAGTTTCAACATAACATAGTATTTCTTATTTACCATGCTTTAAAGTACGAACAGTTGTAATTGCATGAGAGCTACAGGCAGAATGGGGTTTGTCATCATGACAAGCTTTTACCTAAAAGAAAGTCATTTTAAGATATATGTTAGTAAATAAATCAAAAATTTAATGAAAAATAAATTTATAGTTGCTTATTGCTTACTTTAATAATATAATCTGTGTAATGGTGAAGATTTCGAACAGTAAGTGATGTTTTTCCTTGAACTGTGTAATTATATCTAATAGTGGGCTTTATTGTATTATTTTCTTTGATGAATGATTTTTCTGTACTTTCTATAATTGAAGAATTGGATATGAAAGTTTCACTATCAAAAAATGTTGTAGATAAACTATTGGAGAAATCAAAAGATCGCTTAACACGTGACAAATTACTGAAAAATAAATTAGAATAATAATTAGAAATATTTTTTTTATGTATTCAATTAAATTGAATACATAAAAAATAAATAAAATCAATTGCGAAATGTTAAACATTATAAATTAAAGTTTAAATTTATGAATATTTACCTTTTCTTGAAAAAGATCATATTCTGTAAATAATCTTCAAAATGTATCTGATGTTCTGCATCATCACCAATAATGAGAGATTTTGTACAAGAACAACATTTTTTAATAGTGGATGTATTAGTAGCATTGTTATTGCTAACTATCAATGGAATTGGTGTAGTAGTTTCTTTATCACTTTTGCCATGTTTCTTTTTTACAGTAGATGGATTAGGTGCTAATGAAAAATATATAATTTTAAATATTGAACATAAAAATTTCTAATAAAATAGTTTTATAAACTTACGCTCACTGCAATAGTCCTGTTGATTTTTATAATCAATTGTATCAGAATCTCTTATGACTTCAATCATGTAACAAGTAACATTCCCATTTGGATGCTTTGGTGGTTGCCATGTTACAACAACTGTATCATCAGTTTTTGTATGAGCTTCAACTGCAAGTGGTTGACTTGGAGCTGCAATAATGCATCATAATTTTTAAGTTTTCTCAAAAGTTAACCAAATTTCAATTTTATATTTACTTTTACATATAATTTGCATGCTTAATATGAAAATCTGATTCATTTAAGATCAAATAAAATAAAATATAAACTCAAGGAACCAAAAACATTAAATAAATGCAAAAAATATAATTAATTTAAAAATTGAAGAGTGTGATTACAAAACATGTTCAGCCCATTTTTGTTATTTTTCAGAAGAAGCAAAATATATGTAGAAAGTAGAGTATTTCATATGTGAATGATTATCTACTACCAGATATTTGTATGTAATTCAGATACATGCACTTCTAAGTAGAATTTTGAAATTGGTCATCATTAGTTTTTAAATACACAATGACTAAACATAAAGGCATTAATGGAAACTTGCTAAGTCCAGGGTTTTTAGTTACACCCATTCTTTATTAGAAGAAAAACAATTATTTTGATTTGATTTAAGTATTAAAATAATAAAAAGTAAATGTTTAAAATTCGCCTTTATTTAGACATGAAAATTCTGATATACAAATGAAAATAAATACAAACAGTAAACTTTAAAATTGAACTGAACTAAAAATCATGGCAAAACTTTATATCCATAGATATAACCATTCTGCTGGTTCATCTGAATAATAATACACTGAATCATTTTCCTTTCCACTGGAACTGAAAGAAGCAGTAATAATTTTGTAGAAATCTTCTGCTTTGGGAGATACAACAAAGTATTTAAGTAATTTTTCAACATCTTTTGCTTTCTCTGAAGAGACTTTGCTGGAAGGTTCAATTTCATGAGCATCTTTTAAAAAGTTCATCCACATTTTTTTTTTGAGGATACAACAAAATGTTTCATTCCTATCATACAGACTTCTGACACCAAATCTTAATTTTTTGAGATTTGTCACATGAATAACTGATTACTTTTTGTTGTAATATTTTGAAAGGAAGTATCGTTTTCAGGTATTTTTTTGCAAATGATTTGTAATCTTTAACTTTCCAATCAGACTCATATATTAGTACACTTGGATGATTCTGAAGTATTTTATAGTATTCTCTAACCCAGCTACTCTCAACTGCCAGTGTGTGGAGAAATTTGACCGGTCCACAAAGAATTTTTAACCTGTCCACATTAAAAAATTTTTTTATTCAAAACCAAAAAAATATTAATAATAAAATTTTAATTTATAAAATTACAAAATAAAAATATTTTTAACTAATTTTAAATTTACGTAATTTATGATTAGCATGGCATTGAAGACAAATTCCTGTAATGCATAATGTTCGGGAAAGTACATATGTCACTTGTTTACTTCTCGCAGTGTTGTGATGTTATTTATTTCTAGATGTTTGTTACAATGTATTTAACTGGATTTGGCAAATATAAAAGTAAGTTTATTGATAATTTTAATACTTATATAGGTGCTAATAAAAATTTTTTTTAGACCTTAATAATATGAACCGTAAACAAGGCACACTATTTCATTTTTTGAATACCAGTTCAATGTCTCAAAAAAATGACAGCGAAACAGAACTTGGGTGTCCACCAGAAAAAAAAAACCCTTTTCTCAGGCACTACAACCATGAATATTTAAAATATGGTTTTATTCTTTGGCCCAAATCTATGGAAATTGATGTATGTCTGATGTGTATCATTTGCCATGAAGTTTTAGTAAATGATGCTATGAAACCATTGAAAATGTTACGATATTTGAAGTCTAAACATTCCAAGCTAGAAAATAAACTGTGTGAATATTTCAAGCATAAAAAACAAGAATTAGGATTACAAACAAAAGCATTTAAACAAAACTTTGTTCAGAATAAGTCACTACTAAAATGCTCATACCTAGTTGCACTTCAGATTGCTAAAACCAAAAAAATCACGGGAAAATTTTACCACTGGGGAAATTTAATAAAACCAGTTTTAATACACGTTTGTTTAAAGATGTTTGGATCCTCGGCTGCTGATAAAATCAAATCGATTCCTTTATCTAATGATAGTATAAGAGAAGAATTGAAAAACTATCAGAGAATGTGGAATACCAGTTAATACACAAGATAAAGGAATCAAAATTTTTTGCAATACAAATTGATGAATCATGCGATATTTCTAAAAAGGCCATATTAATTTGCTATGCAAGATATATTGATTTTATTTTGGAAGAAATAAAAGAATTCTTGTGTTGTATAGAATTGATTTCATACACAAGTGATGAGATTTTTAACACACTTAATTCTTGTGTTATTAAACACTCTTTAGAATGGAAAAACTGCATAGGTGTATGTACCGATGGGGCAGCTAGTATGATTAGCAGACATTGTGGGGTTACTAGAATTCATCAAGTAGCTAATTCTGATTTACTAATTTATTATCCATTGTATAATCCACAGATAACATTTAGCAGCAAAAAGTCTATCCACAGAATTAAATGAAGTTTTAGTGGAATCTATAAAAATTATTAATTTTATAAAAAATAGCAATTTAAACAGTAGATAAATTCACAATATTTTGTCAGGAGGTTGGTGCGGAGCATGAATAATTATTGCTGCATACAGAAGTTAGATGGCTCTTGTGAGGTAAGATTTTAACTAGGCTTTTTGAATTATGGAAGGAAGTAGAAATATTTTTAATAGAAAAAAAGAATCCTTTAAGAATTCAGTTTTCTGATGTAAAATGGGTTGCAAAACTAGCATATTTAAGTGATATATTTTCATATATCAACGATTTAAATTTGAGTTTACAAGGAACTGCAATAAATGTGTTTCATTTATTTAATAAAATAGATGGATTTAAGAAAAAAATTAATTTTTGGTTGGATAAAATAAATAATAATAATAATGATATATTTAATAATTATTTTGATTTTGTTAATTTGCAGCAAGATTTGAAATATAATCATTCAAAATCAAATATAATCATTGGGCAACACTTACAATCTTTAAATAATTTTCTTATATCGTTATAATAAATAAGCAGGTAAAAGTCGAACTTATAACTTTAAATAATAGTTTCGAAAAATATTTCCCATCTGAAAAAAAACCACATGTGAAAGGAATTTGTGGATAAACCCTTTCATAACACATGACAGTAGTAAATTAAATTTAAGTAACAGAGAATATGAGTCCCTCCTTAAGATTAGTTCAGATATGTTAAAAACTAGGTTTTCAACAATGTCTATAGATAAATTTTGGATCAAAACGAAAAATGAATATTCATCTCTATACGAGAAAGCAATGAAAATGTTAGTCCTCTTCGCAACAACATATTTATGTGAAGCAGGATTTTCATCTATGACGGTAATAAAAAATAAATTTAGAAATCGGCTTTCAGTTATTTCACCGCTCCGAATTAGCTTGACTAATTTAGAACCCACAATTGAAAAGTTAATTGAAGAGCAGCAGCAATATTCTCATTAACATTATATGCCAAATAAACAAAAATTATAAATATTTAATTTTTAGTAATCATAGGACTGATTTTTTTTTTGTGTTCCTATATGCAATGAATTTGTGATTTTTTTTTATAATTTTCTGTGATTTTTGTCAAAGGTTTATTTACTTATATACAGGATGTTTCTAGCACCCGTACTACCCTTTTTTCTCAGAAATGTGATGAGATAAGAAGTAGGGGAAAAAATTTTGATTACCAAAGTATATCCGAAGAATTGAATGAACACGATAAAAATTTTGTGGGCCCATCAGAAGAAGAGGCACAAGGAGTCAACTGTGAAATCTCCAATGGAAACCAATGCCGATTTTGGCATAATTGGATAGAACTGTGAAAAACAAACAACTTTTGTTTTTGAAAGTTTTTTATTATTATTTACGGATTGTAAAATATCACAAAAAAAGAGATGCCACTGTATGTACCGCCGATTGGGCTATTCAAGCAATAATAAAAAGAAGAATCTGACAGAGGGTATCTGTGTACATCCATGGCACTCATAAAGGGCTGAAACAAGTCCAGAAACTTTTTTCTTGAGTATGGCTCCATGCCAAACTGTGATGCAAAAATTTTGTCACACCTGTGGTTTGAGTGCTACTACAGAGTACCAAAATTCTCCTTAAATCTGCATAATACAGCTTTTTTCTACTTCAATAATGTTTCGCAATGTACACAGATGCTGAGTGCTGTGTATTTAAATCTCATGTAGCTAAATTAAGTGAGTTAATGCTAAATAATGAAACAGAGGGGATCTCAGAGATAGAGTATTACTGATAAATTATTGCCAGTAATCAATGAATGGTGAAGTCGTCCACTGCATGGCATGTTTTTTAAGGACAAAGAGGATGTTTGTAAACTCTTATATTGTATATACTTTATTTTTATGTCCACTCATATTTGTGGGTAATAGTAAGATTTGAAATAAGGGAATCCAATACACTCCTGTTGATTCCATGGCTACAGTTTTAACCCTCTGTCTGATTTTTATTCTTCTTATTGCTTGAATAGCCCAGATGGCATTTTTTTTTATGCTATCTCACAATCCATAAGTGATATTAAAAAAACTTTCAAAACAAAAGTTGTTTTTCACAGTTCTATCTAATTATGCCAAAATTAGCATTGTTTCATTGGAGATTTCATAATTGACTCCTTGTGCCCCTACTTCCGATGGGCCCACAAAATTTTTATCATCCATCCCCCTAATGTTTCTGAGAAAAAAGGGTGGTATGGGTGCTAGAAAACACTCTGTATAATAATAACAATAATTATTTATCTTTACATTTAAATATTATTATAAGTAAATGATAATAAAAATGTTACAAATAACTTATGTAGTAGTTCTTTAATAACTAGTAAAATTTTTTTTGTTAAAAAAACCACCGGTCCGCAAAATTTTTTTCACAAATTTTACCGGTCCGCAGGCCAAAAAAGGTTGAGAAATGCTCCTCTAACGTACTATAAAATATGAATATATTTTATAGTACATTAGAGGAGTTCTTTAATAACTAGTAAAATTTTTTTTGTTAAAAAAACCACCGGTCCGCAAAATTTTTTTCACAAATTTTACCGGTCCGCAGGCCAAAAAAGGTTGAGAAATGCTCCTCTAACCTACTATAAAATATGAATATATTTTATAGTAGGTGCTAGTAGAATCTCATTCCTATGCAGCTTTCTCCACATGCCTGAACACTCGATCCAGTGGCATGTAGCTATGGCCTCTCACCAGGAAAGAATGCTCTATTTTCTTCCATTTTGAAGTTGTTATGTATCCACTTAATGCTGCAATAACTGTAGAATTTTTATTTTGTGATGCTGCACTATCAATAAATAAACGAACTTCAAGTATTCCATCAGGAACTGTGTGTTCTAAATTTTGTAGGTAATGTATTAATGCAGATGCCACCTCATTTGAACTTCTGGAATGTTGGGTTTCAAGCCAGGTATAAAATGCAATGTTTTTTCCTTTTTTTCTTCTTTGGCCCCATGATACATCATACAAGTGAGATTATACAACCATACTTGTCTACTGTAAAATATGTCATTGACTGAGAGCTGTGGTAATGACTGGTTCTGTTGGCAATCAAATGCTACTGTAACTGTTCCTGGTGGATCATTTCTAAACTGAATATAGAATGTTTTGATCTTAGTTTATGTATTCATTTCAAATCATTATTTCCTTTTTATCTTTCTTTTCAATTGTCATTTGAAGTATTTTGTTCTGCTCTTCACAATATGAACAAACATCAGATCGAGGATTTACGAAGCCTAAATTAAATCTGGGCATGATTATATTATAAGATTTTTTGTACGAGCATGTGTTGTTCTGTTGTGATTTCCAATGACACCACATCTTTTTAATGTTCAAGTATGGAGGCAAGTAACATCATACAGATTTGGTATGTCCATAAAGACTTTTCTGACATTTATATTGAGATATATGCATTATTCTTTCATTAACTTTCATGTGCTTCTTAAGCCTTTTCTTATCCATTCTCCCATGCCTCTTGTTGGGATTAAATTCTTCTTTTCATAGTGATCTACCCAACTGGGCTAGTCTGTCTCTGGAAGTACAAGTTATTGACTGGAAAGCTTTTTGCACAGACTGAAATGGAGGAACAGCCCTTCTTGAAAACAGAATATTTGATTTCTACAGGTCTATTTCTCACTGAGTCAGTTTTTCTTTTTTGATTACATCTTAAATATATAACAGTAAATGACCTAATCAGAAATTTGTCTTGTGTGCATTTACTGCCTTGTTTGTAGACCAGATTAAAGAATGTTTGCACATCACTGGCAAAAAGACTTGAAACACAATAGCCATGTTTGTTGCTATCTTTAAAAGGGTAGTCAATTTTTGGAGTCTTATCACCTGACTTGTAGCGTTTTGATACATTGGTTTCTGTCCCATGAGTACATTATACTCATGGGGAAGACCTCAGAATATGTATTGGGTTGTTCGAAAAGTAATTTCGTTTTTTCATGAAAATGAATGACAATTTTTTTATAGTATATAAATATTTTTTTTTTATAGTATATAAATATTTTATTTAATTATATATTGACCATTTGTCCAACACATGTTGACATCTTTCTGGTAGCATGATTCCATGCTCAGAGAATTTCTGATCTTTGCTTGCAAAAAAACTGAACTAAATGATTTTTGACATCCTCATTTAAGCTAAGTGTTTTGCTGTCTAAAGAATTCTGTAAATAATTGGAGGGTGCCAGATATCGTGAATATGGTGGGTATGGTAGCACATCCCATTCAAGCTGTAACAGCTTCTGGCAAGTCATAGTGAAACACTATCCTTTTCTGTTAATCAATTCTGGCCACTTCTGTTTGATGGAATCATTCATTTTGTCCAATTGGTAGCAGTATACTTCCGAATTACTTGTGGAATTGTATGGAAGAAGCTTAAAAAAAAAAAAAAAAATCCCTTGAAATCCTACCAAACAAAGAGCATCATGTTTTTGATGAATATGGGGTCTCAGAGTGCTTTGAGTTAGTTCATTTCTTATGATCCATGATAAGCATTCAACTTTGTTGTAAACAATTCATTTTTCATCAACAGTTATGATTCGCTTCAGAAACGGATCATTTTTTTCACATTTGAGCAGCAAATCACAAATGTCAATGCAATGGAGCTTTCTTTGAGAACATGTGAAACCCAAATATCAACGTTTCAACTGGTCATGAATGGTTGAATTCAAAAAAATTCAATCTTGTAGCAATTTCTCATGTTATTCAGAGGTTTGCTTCAACCAATGCCTTTATTTTGTCATCATCAGCTTCAACTAACCTTCCAGCACAAGGTGCATCTTTAACATCAAAATTGTCAGAATGAAATTTTGAATACCAGTTTTGGCACTGGCATTCTGTTAACACATCTTCTCCCTACACTTGAAATAGCTTTTGATAGAACCTAAATATAAACGTTTCAACTGATTGTGAACAGTTGAATTCAATAAATTTAATCTTATAGCAATTTCTTATGTTGTTATTCAGCAGTTTGCTTCAATCAGTACCTTTATTTTGTCATTATTAGCTTCAACTAATTTTCCAGCACATGGTGCATCTTTAACATCAAAATTGTCAAAATGAAATTTTGCAAACAAGTTTTGCACTTGCATTCTGTTAGCACATCTCTCCCTACACTTCACATAACTTTTTTTCTTGCTTGAACAGCATTCTTATTTTTTCAGTAATAAAAAAGTAAAACATGCCGAAGAAATAGCTTTTTTCTTTCTTTAACAGCATTCTTACTTTTTCGGTAATAAAAAAGTAAAACATGTGAAAATCTTCATTTTATTTTCCATTTTCGATAGGACCGAAAAAAAATGCACAGAATGAAAAAGAATTTTTTTTTATAAATATACCTACCTTGGAATGTCAGCTGTCAAAATTTATAATGACAATATGGCTTAGAATGAAATTGGTAGGTAAAAATACAACTAACGTCACTGGTGGGAAAAAATGAAATTACTTTCCGAACAACCCAATATATCCTTAAATGCCTTTGATATGGTAAGACAGCACATTTTCAGAACAAAAAACGATAAAAAACAATATAAATAAAATCCAATTCTGAATTACCCAGTGGAGCTATTGCAGAGCAGTTTTTTGCCTTTAACCCTTTGCACTCCGTTGTCAATACGTACATGACAGGCCGATGATCTGCTACAACTGCAACCCAATACATAAAATTTATTTAGTTTTCCTTAATTTTTACAATCAATTTTGGTACTTTCATTTATTAATTGGGTTTTTAGAAACAGAAATACTAATCATAGCATAATAATTATGAAAAATAAGAATCAAGTTATACTATTATTCTAAGAACTGAATAAGAAAAAAAAAGGCACTCATTTATTTATTGCCAAACAAGATAATTTTATTATAAAAAATATCACTATACTAATAAAAAATAAGGATGTCAAGATTAATAATAGTTCTAAAAGTTTATTTTATAAAGTTATAAAACAAAATACTTTCTCTATTTAGTTTATTTATATAATTATGTTAAAAGTTTGATCTAAAGATAGTATTTAAGGATAAACCATTCTTACCAAAAAATACAAAACAAATTACATAAAATACAACATATATTTCATAAAGCATTGATAAAAGTTTGTGATATAAATTAAAATGATTAAAACTCTTTTTTTGAAATAAATTTTTTAGATGATCATAATTTAACATGTTATTGTAAATTAAATTAACTTCCTATTAATAGAAATAAGCAGTTCTGAAAAAAAAAAAACTAAAATCAGCTACTTTCCAAATGCTTCCTTTATTTTGAAATAATTAAAGAGATTAAAATATATATCATCAAAATCATCTTCAATGGCATAATCTGAATGTCAAAAATCTATTAAATAATTCCAAAATCATATTGTATTTACTATACTAATATAGTTATGAAGTTATCATATAGTTTGCATATTCAATGCTGCTTCAATAATATTTAAATATATTTAATTTATACATTAATTAAAATAAATAAACTTGTGAGTCCTACACTTTTAGTTTTTCAGGAGGGATCTTCGTTTGGGCCCACTCATTAATTAAAACTAATCTTACATAAGTATGTATCTATGTATGTTGGGTTTACATAAGTTAGGATGCCTATACTTATACTATCAATAATTTTAGATATTTAATCTGTCTTAAATACCAATTAAATATAACAAATCAAAATTTCATTATATAACATTTTATATAAAAAAATATCAAAATTAAAATCAAATAGAAAAATGACATACCCATCATTAGAACAAGTTAAAAACTCTCTTTTATCTTTTGGATGCCAGCATCCATCATTCAACATAGTTACATGTCCCTAAAAATGATTTAAAATTAATTAAAAAGATAAAGCTTTTTGATAGTTTGCACTATAATAAAATATTTAAATTAATAGAATATTAAAATCATTTGTATTTGAATAGATTTTGAAATAACTTTAATGGTTTTCAATATTACATTACACAAGCATTCTCCAGTTTATGTAAATAATTGAGATCAAAGTTTTACATTGCTTGAATTCTACATAAGTCAAAAAATAAATTTTTAACAAAAATTCTGAATCAAAAACTACAAGAGCTAGATGAACTAAGATGATTGTATCTATACAAGATTATGGTGCCACATTGTTCCCTTATTGAAAGCATAAAAAGATATAATACTTGTAAAATAATACTTAAGATAACAAACAATATATAAAACATAAATAAATCAAATAACACGAGTTTTTGAATATTGTAAATCAACATGTTCAGATTTGCAGTTTGCAAATACAATACAGGTAGTCCTCAACTTATGACAGAATTCAGTTTCAAGAATTTCAATCCTTTTCATCATGAAGTTTGAAACTAATGGAAGTTGGAAATGCCCAAAATTTGTGGATTACTACTACCAATATTTATTATTATTACACTCCAATTTATTGTAATAAACTTAAACAACACAAAAATACAAGAGTGTGTTACAAAAAGGATGCTATCAGACCATTAGGTCAGGGAATCAAACCCAGATTAATTGCACAGACCAATAACAAACAGAATTTATCAATGGCATTATCATCATAAGTATGAATTGGTCATAACTCAAGGCAGTTATAAGTTGAGGACTACCTACAATTGTTTATGCTCTATATTTAGAGTGACTATTCATCCCTGATTTTCTAGGAAGTTCTAAATTTTGATACAATATCCCACATTAGTAAGTGTCCCAGAAAATGCCCCAGATTTTAAAAAATATCCTGTTTTCAAAATGCAAGATTTTTATTTTTTGACTTTTTTATGTAATATTGGCTGCTTAGGTTACATTTAGCATTATTACTGTCCTTAGGACCGGCAAGCAGGGTATTTGTCCTTGCTCTCTATGTCACAAAAAGAAAAAACAAATTTATTAAATAAGAGATGAAAATGAAATATTCAGAATCAAATTACACAAATGATGGTTAAGAACAGCATGCATAATTAAACAAATATCACCATATGTTGTATGAAATATAGGAATGAAATTAAATAGGATAACCATTTGTCCTTGATTTTCCAGGACAGTTCCAGTTTTGTACATTGTACTGTATTAATAATGTCCCAGATTTTAAAATCCATTCCTGCTTTCAAAACAGATTTTATTTTTTGAAATTTGTGCACAAAATTGATTTATTTGATAACAATGTTTGAAATACAGATTCAAAAACATGTCAAATCAGTGTTATCATGTCAACATCTGCCAATAGTGTTTTACTGTTTAAATTCCTCAGTTCCAGTTCAATATGGGATGGCTTTTTGATATTAAAATTAAGTTAAGAAGTCATTGCATTGATGTTATTGTTAATTGATAAAGCAATGAACCTGGTCATTCAGTAAATATATAAATACAAAAATAAAACAATGTTACAATTATACTTCTAGTAAAAATTTTTTCATATCACATATTGGTTTGTGTAGAAAATGGGTCAGCTTATCTATAATTCAAAAAAAGGAGAAAAAATTTGACAAATTTTTTACACTAGATGGTTAAGCTGGATTAGTTAAGATAGTTGAGTGATTGGCTAAAGATGGTTAAGTTTGGATTTATGGAGATTGGACATATATAAGTCAGAGAACATCTGTATAAATATTTTTTGAATTTCCTTTCAGAAAATTAAAATAAGAAAATATTGTATAAAGTTTAAAAAAGAAATATTTGATTTTTTTTACATTAATTATTTTAATTAATAGTTCAAGAAAATTGTAGATTGCTTATACTTATTTATATAACTAGAATTTACTAAAGTATTAGTTGCACTATAGAATAACACTCTTTAATAAACTTTATTATTAACGTTTTTGGTTTTTGTCCTCATCAGGTACATAAAGGAAAATCAAACAGAACATTTAAAAAAATTACAAACTATAATGCTATATTTATTGCTATGGCGACAACACTATGATTACTAAAGATTACATTGACTAAAAAATTTAATATAAAATTATCCACAAACAGAACAGAATAAAGAACAATACTATAATGGAATCACAAAAAGGAATCTAAAGGAAAGATTGCAAGAGCACAAAAGGGACATAAAAGAAGCCAGACTGAATTGCAGCACACTCTGTTGAGTTTTACAACAACAACATAAAGATAGATTTGGAAAGGGCAAGAATCATAAAATTAATGGCAAATCCAAAAGACAGATTCTTACAAGAAATGATAGAGATAATAAAGAGAAGAGGCAATATTTTGAATAATAGAACTGCAGAAAAACTATCACCAGCATGGATGTATGCACTAAGATGAAAATAACACAAATAGTGGCATAATAAATAACATAAAAATGCAACATTTAAAGTATATATATATATATATATATATATAAAAACATAATTAATGATTTTAATTATATTTTTTAGTCAATGTAATTCTTACTTAATCATAGTGTTGTCACTATATCAACAAATATTGTGTTATAATTTGTAATTTTTTAAAATGTTCTGTTTAATTTTTCATTATGTACTGACGAGGGCAAAAGCCAAAAACGTTATTTTACATTGCTATTAGCGCATTAGTAAATTCATAGGTTACTCTTTTAATTAATTAAAAAAAACATCTACAGAAAGCAATCATACAATGGACAAATTGACATAAATCAGTAAGTAAATAATCTCAATGATTCTTTTATATAGTATGTTATTTGGTACTTTTTTTTACATCATCATTTTTAATGCATTATTACTTTTTATGCCTATTTTCTAATTGCTATCTGATCTAAATTAATTAAATGATAATGGTTAAGTTTTCATATTCTTGAAATAACTATCATGATATATGTTAATGGAAGTGTAGAAGTAGCCATATAGCATATATCTTATTATGATTAGTAATGAAAAGTTCTGAGTTTGTAATTTGTATGAAAGAACTTTATATCTATCTGTAACTATTGGCAATGGCTTTTTAAAGCTGAAAGTACTTCAAATTTGTAATAATTTATAAATAAACTAACTGTTTTGTCTGAAATACGTTTGTTTTCTTAACAAAAGTAATTATCATGTATTTAGTATATCAATATTTTGTTTGATAGAGTAAAAATTGTTATAATAATAAAGATTTTCCTTGTCATATGATAATAATATAAATTAATCATTTTCTTATATTAAACATTTACATAAAAAGATGGATAAAATTTTAAAAAATGCAAATAAATCTTTGATGTAATAGAATCATCAATTTGCAAGTTTTATGATGTTTCAAGGGTGTGAATCTTTAATTTTCCAAATGTGTTTTCTTTAGTAAGCATAATAATAATAATATTTAAATATATGATAATTATTTGATATTTCTTGATGAAGAATTCTTATCTTTCCAGTATTGATATAAAATCTAAGGATAATAGAATTCTTTTACATAAAAAATAATGACAACTTAAATTGTTTTAGTGTAAATTAAAAATGAATTCACATTCAAAATCAGCATATTTAAAAATTAAGAATGGATTAAATGATGACAGAAGTATAAGGAAATGAATGAATTATTTAAGAGAAATTTTTCAAATTTCAAAACAAAGATTTTGCATTAATCAAAAGCTATCAGTTGAATCAAACATTGAAAAAATTAAACAAATTTTGATACAGTGGATTATAAAAATTATAAATAAAATTTATTCTGCATAAATATTTTTACCAATAGGAAAAAAGTTAAAAAAAATTTTTTAAATCAAAAACTGATGATAACTAAATTTCTAAATATTCTATATAAAATTTAATATCATAAATATTGCATAATTTAATTACTATATATAAAAAATTAAATGAATTACTTTAGTTTTAGCCATGTCTCTTATATATTGATCTCCTTTAGGACATTCAAACAATTCAAATCCATCTCTGTCTAAAACTTTTGCTTGAGCATTTCCAGATATTACTAATATTGCATCTCCAGTTATACTATACTGAAGATTCTTAATAGGATGGCTGAAATAAATATATTATCAATATTAACACTCAAAATAAATTTATATGAAAATTTTATGATTTTAAAATGGATTTCTAATAAGTATTCAGTTTAATACTATCAAATTTATCTATAGAAATGAAAAAGATTTTAATTATATTTAACTTATTAAATTATATAATTTTACCATTCACATGGTCGTAAATTACGAAATGATTGATAGCTTGCATCCATTCCTGCAAAATCCCAAAATTTTACATCATAATCATATCCTCCAGTAATTAGACGAGCACCATTTGGGTCAAGTGCAAGAGCAGAAACCTAAATTTATAAATATATTAAAGACTTTTAAATATTTTATTTATTAAATTGTAATTATTTCAAAAATAAATTTCAATTTATTTAATTCCAAGAGAGAAATTATATAAATGCAAGACTTTTTAAATGTTTAATTAAGTTCATATAAAAAATAAATTGTAAGCTTAATAAAAATATAATAACTATGATACACATATCCAATTATTACAAGTTAACAGCATATATAAAAAGCAAGAATAAATTATAAGCATAATTTTAAAAAAAAAGGATTAAATGAATAAATTCAACAAATGAATTAATAAATGTTAAAGTTTTAATCAATTGTTTGATATGTTTTAGTTTTATATTAACAAGTTGATGACAATTTAAAAAAAATTAAAACTAAAAATATATTTGCTATTTTTATGAAGTATACAATACTTATTTTGGGGAAATAGAGTAAGATCCATGCTATACATTTATTATATTTTTAAGCATTTATTTTGTACATATATTTTAATAACTTATTATTATGTAATGTAAATAATATATTTTATTTATTTAACTTTAGATCACAAATAAATAGACTTAGTTAATAAATGAAATCCTTCTTATATATCCTTCAAATCTAAACTGATATCAGTCATTAGAAAGCATATCAATTATTAAGAATTCAATATGACTGATTAATAGTAAATGCGCAAATACTTTATTCAGAAAATTTATTTACAGTTCATTCATAACAATATTTGGAAAACAAATTGTTGTAGAAGCAATAAATTCATACAATTTAATACTAAAAAAAATCAAATATCAATTTATATAAATTAATCATTAATTATACAGGGTTCCTCTAATTATGAACATCCGAATTATTTTCTAATTCATTCATATAAATATATCATTTTATTTTCTAATTTTTGAAAAATTTAAAAACCATATAAAAATTTTTTCCAATTATGATAGTGAAATGATCTAACAGTAAACATACTTAATCATTTGACATGAAACATTATTTAAGAAACATTAATCCTATCAATGATATGTAAATATGATTGATGGGATCATATATATTACACAACACAAAACCACAATATGCAATACGCATATTTTTTCTAGATTGGAATAAGATTAAATTTTGAGTCACAAACTCTTTAATTTAATAAATGAATCTCAAAATCCCATTATGTTTGTAATTAGAGAAACATCTGTATTTTAATTTTTGATTTTAACTTACAGATTTTTGTCCATGATTAAGCTCAATTTCATGACTTGCAGGAATTTCTGAATATCTATTCTAAAAAATTATTTTGTTAATTTAACAATAATTTCTTAAAATAATATGATCATCATAATTTCTTTACTTTTAACATATAATTACTTATTTTTTATTATTTTAAATTAATTATTTTATATTAAAATTATTAATAATTTAATTCGGTTAATGGATGACAATATGTACTTCTGATGATGGATCCTATATTTTCCAATTCCAAAATTTCTTTTTAAATTCCATTCTAAAGATAGAAAATGCGAATGGATTGTTGTGATAGTAATCTTAACGATGTAACAAATTCATATTTTCTATCTTTAGAAAATGTGAATTTGTTACATCATTAGGATCATGATAAAAAATGTAATAAATCCTAAAAATTTCAAAAAATTTCAATGAAAAATTAAGCAAGATTCTGCAATTAAAAAAAAATTTTATTTTATGCATATTAATTATGCTTAGATAATAGCACTCATTGGGTTAATTATCCCAAATTAGGAACTACCAAAATTCAGAAAAATAACTTTCCTTTTAACAATAGATAAAAAACTTCCCCAAAACTTAAATTTTTAATGTTTATGATTTTATTTCAAGAGCTTCTAACATGAAAATTAATAACCATTATAATAATTTTACCTTTAATAAATACAACAAAATTTCCCATAACAACAATAATAGAATTTAACAAATGGAATAATTTGACAGCTCTAGCAAGTGAAAAAAACAAAAATTTTCCATAGAACTTTCGGCTTAATCAAGCCATCATCAGCGGTTAATTTTTTACGAATAAGAATAAATCATTAAAAAATCAACTGTTGATGATGGCTTGATTAAGCCGAAAGTTCTACGGAAATAAAGTTAAATTTTTATGTTTTTCACTTGCTAGAGCTGTTATTGTTGTTATTTGTGGAAGAAAGTGAAAAGAAAAATAGTAATATTATAAACATCTTAGTAATAGAATTTTTTTTACATGTCCTGCCAGACGTGTGAAAATGTTCTGGACATGTGCATTAGGACTGGGCAAGTTTTCATCATTACCAGTCTCTGGACTGAGCAAGTTTTCAAAAGCAAAACAGGATTCAAGTGTCCCATACATATCGATTGGCATAGTTTTGAGAATAAATGAGTCTTTAATAAGATAGATTACTTCAATAGGAATATGTATTTGCATCAAATAAAAAATGATTAAAATGGACTGAACATGTTTTGAGATCACACACTTCAATAAAACAGATTTAATTTTTAATTAATAAGATCATTGTCAATAACAAATAATCAGTTGTATAACAAAAGAATATAATATAAAATTCAAACTAGGTAGAGAATATTCTGTAAAATCGGAGATATTTTACAAAAAAGATTTGCCTTTTGAAATACAGTAATACCCCGGAGTTATGTAACAGATGGGACCAGGAAGCATAACATAAGTCCCAAATCTAACAAGGAGAGGATGCGAGGGCCGGAAAACGGAATGAAACGAAATTTATTTTTGTAAGAGTTTAAGAATAAATCATTAAAAAATCAACTGTTGATGATGGCTTGATTAAGCCGAAAGTTCTACGGAAATAAAGTTAAATTTTTATGTTTTCCTCAGGATGATATACCTGTCATTAGATCTAGTAAACAACTGCAGCTAGCTGTGATTTCATGTACTGTATGCTGTCCTGATTACTTTAAAAATTAATTTAAATAAACCGCAACTGTTCAAATCAAGCAATTTTTTTTTATCTTTATTTTTATTTTAAAAATGGCAATATAGTACTTATCCGGTCTCAACAGAACTGTGTAATAATGTACTGAATATGTTTGTTGCAGGTTCAGAACTTTTTAATAATGCGCTTTTTTAAAATACAGTAGAAATCGCTTTTCGAAATCGCAATTTTTCTTTCAAATGTTCATGTATTTAAAAATATTAAATTTGAAATAAATTCTTATTAAATCTGATTTTGTTTTTTTTTCAGTTTTTGTTCAGTAAAGGATCTATGCGATAGAACACTGTATAACATTAAAAATGATAAGCATGATTTAAATTATGCTTCGCTCAACATACGTTTAAAGCTGGGTTCACATTACGACGGACTTGAGCAATTCTATGTCACGTTTCCGTAGCAACAGAGTCGTTCGGTCCAGTCGTACGACCGACCAAGTTTTGCCTGGTTGAATATTTGAAGTGTAGTTGCCACGGTCCGCCAACAATAACCAATCGGAGTGCTTTCTGAACAGCCAATCATATTTTCTTTCTTTGGTGGGTAGTTCGTGATGTTTAATCACCATCTTTGCTGATAAAGATTTTATTGAAGAATTAATAAATGAAGTTTGGCAGTATCCTTGGATATATGACATATGTCGCCATGATGATTTTCTGATTGTAAGTAAAATTTATCAGATGATGATTCATTGTATTATCAAAATATAACAATAGCTATGATTGGCTAATACAAAACGTACATTAGACAGTTGGCGGTGTAATGTGAACTGCCTGACTCGGAGTCAGTGGAATCAGTCGGTCGGTCGGTGAAATCGGTCCAGTCGCTCGTAGTGTGAATCCACCTTAACTTGGTTTAACGAGTAGATGATATCATTTCCTCCTACTTATGACGCCATTTCCTACTTATAATACAAACAACGGTTTAGATGAACAAATTTTGTCAGTCCCATAAGATTCGCCTTAATGAGGTTCGGCTGTATGTAGTATTGAGTTGTTCGGAAAGTAATTTCGTTCTTTCATGAAAATGAACGACAATTTTTTATAGTATATAAATATTTTATTTAATTATATATTGACCATTTTGATCCAACACATGTTGCCATCTTTCTGGTAGTAGCATGATTCCATGCTCGTAGAATTTCTGATCTTTGCTTGCAAAAAACTGAACCAAGTGATTTTTGACATCCTCATTTAAATTAAGTGTTCTGTCATTTAAAGAATTCTGTAAAGACCGGAATAAGTAATAATTGGAGGGTGCCAGATATGGCGAATATGGTGGGTATGGTAGCCCATCCCATCCAAGCTGTAATAGCTTCTGGCGAATCATCAAACTTGTATGAAGTTTGGCATTGTCATGGTGAAACACTATGCCTTTTCTGTTAATCAATTCTGGCCTCTTCTGTTTGATGGAATCACTCAATTTTTCCAATTGGTGGCAGTACACTTTCTAATTAATTGTGGAATTGAATGGAAGCTCAAAAAAAAAAAAATCCCTTGAAATCCCACCAAACAAAGAGCATCAGTTTTTAAAAAAAAAAAAAAAAAAAAACAAATCCCTTGAAATCCCATCAAACAAAGAGCATCATTTTTTGATGAATATGGGGTTTCGGAATGCTTTGAGCCAATTCATTTCTTCTGCTCCATGATCTCTTGCATTCAGCTTTGTTGTAAACAATCCATTTTCCATCAACAGTTATGATCTGCTTCAGAAAGGGATCATTTTCTTCACATTTGAGCAGCAAATCATAGATGTTGATGCAATGGAGCAAATCTTTTTTTGAGAACACGTGGAATCCAAATATCAACGTTTCAACTGGTTCATGAATAGTTGAATTAAAAAAAATTCAATCTTGTGGCAATTTCTCATATTGTTATTCAGCAGTTTGCTTCAACCAATACCTTTATTTTGTCATCATCAACTTCAATTAACTTTCCAGCACAAGGTGCATCTTTAACATCAAAATTGTCAAAATGAAATATTGCAAACCAGTTTTGACACTGGCATTTGTTAACACATCTTCTCCATACACTTCACATAACTTTTTCTAGCTTGAACAGCATTCTTACCTTTTCGATAATAAAAAAGCAAAAACATGCCAAAAATCTCCATTCTATTTTTCATTTCTGATAAGACACCAAAAAAAAAAAAAAAAAAACTTTATTTTCCATTTTTGATAAGGACACCAAAAAAAAAAAACAACTGCATAGAATCAAAAAAAATTTTTTATAAATATACCTTGAAACATCAGCTGTCAAAATTTATGATGACAATATGGCTTAGAATAAAATTGGCAGGTAAAAATACAACTAACGCTACTGGTGGGAAAAAACGAAATTACTTTCCGAACAACCCAATAATTATATATTTTTTTAATAATCCTATCTATATTTCTGAATCCTTACTCCAAAATGTAATTTAAAAAAATATTAAATGTGATATGGCCCACAGCAATCTTACAGGTTCATTAAATGGCCCTTAAATTTTTATGCTGGATACAAAAATTGCATTGATGAAATTCAACTACAATGTACATTTCTTATAATTTGAGCTAAAAGTTGACCAAAAATTTGCTGTTGATAAATTTTAACAATACAGATCATAAATCTGACAAATAATGTTTATGATTTACCTTCCCATTAACTTATTCTCTGATTATATAACTCATTAAAATTCCAGTAGTACAAAATATAATAAGTTTCCATACTCAGATTGCAAAACATTTGATTTATGTACTGATATTTTCTAATTTTTAAATATTTTAGATATTTGAGTTATTTTAAATGATTATACATAAACCTTCAATAAAAAGCACTTTTAGCAGTGAATTTGACATAGTTAACTATGTCAAATATATATATTTTATCTAATGAATTCCTGGATTAAGTCCATTACATATACAGGGTGCGCCAGCTAAATCCGGACAAAATAAACAATTTAATTAAACAAAATTTTATTTAACAAAAAGAATAAAATTATCAAAATTATCATTTGCACATTAATTTGGGATCCCTTTAGATTAAAATTACT
>AYEL01053420.1:0-62302 GCA_000484575.1 Olivierus martensii
AATTACAAGACATACAGCTCTACTAGCAAGTATAAAGTTATTTATTATGGTATAACGTTTTCGGATCCTTTCACGATCCCTCTTCAGTACCATTCGTTTAACTATACACCATATTTAAAAGAACATCATAAAATAGAATTATTCTATTTTATGATTATTCTATTGTGAAAGGATCCGAAAACGTTATACCATAATAAATAACTTTATACTTGCTAGTAGAGCTGTATGCCTTGTAATTGGTTTAAAGCAAGTAGTTTCCTATAATATTATTGGCAGAACCTTCTTCAGACTTCTCTGAAGCCACATATCTAGCAGCAACATCATAAACTGTTGATCTTGGATAGTTAAAGAACCGAATTATTTTGGAAGGTGAACATCCAGCGCGAAGGCCTTCGATTATCGCTGCTCTCCGATTATATTCTGCACTCGATCTTAACTAATCAGCTATTTTGTACTTATCCTCACATGCATCATCTGTCTGGCTTACTAAAACGTCAGCAGCATCGTAGCACTGACGTAAAATATGGCGGGAAATTCAATTTGAAATTTGTCTGGATTTAGGCACACCCTGTACATACATTGTCAGTAGAACATATTTTAACATGTTTGTGTTAGTAAACTTGCCAAAAGAAGACATTCATTATTTCTTGTGCTCATATCCAAGTAAGAACATGTTTTGTTGTAAGATGCTGTTTATGACGTTTATAATATCAATAGTTCATAGTAATGGAACAGAAAATAAACAAAATTCTGTTTCAAGATAGAGAAAACAGCAACTGAAGCTGATTAATGACTTGCAAATCAAACATCAAACCATGAAATGGCATGCCCTGACATCAACCAGATCGAAAAAATTTCATTTTGAGAAGTAAAAAGCCAAAATGATGCTGATTATTTTCTTCAATGATCCACAAAGAATTTGTTCTGTAAAGGATAATAGTAAATCAAGAATACTACAGAAATATTTTGCATCGTTTGTCTAAATGAGTTTATCAAATAAATTCATTTAGACAAACAATTATTCTTAAAATTAAGGTCTTATCTGACCTTAATTTTAAGAATGTAGAAGTTGGTTTTTTTATCATAATGCAAGACTCATAGCACCATTAAAGTGAGAGAATTTTTTTGTCAAAACAAGGAATCCCTGAATTATACCAAACCTCTATATTCATCTGATTTGTCCCCATCAGATTTCTTTTCCCAAAAATCAAATTAATGCTGAAAGAATGAAAATTTGATAATATGGAGGGAAAAAGTGACCAGGTATGGAGGGAAAAATTAATTCAAAATCAGTTCAAAATGTGCTTCCTGAAGCTTTATTGACAGAGCACATGTGTGTAGTCTTCCAAAGGGATTATTTTGAAAAATATTAAAACATGTTCAGTTTATGTTATACGGAATTCATTTTAGTATTTTTTTTAATACAACAATTTGTGAACTTATTAAACATATCTTGCATTTTAACTCATTTGAAACAACTATCTGCTAGTATCAATATTCTAGGACTTTGTTCCTGTCATCAATTTCTCCAGTTTCATGAAAATATTTGATGAGATCATGTACAATACTTTTTGTAGGTCAGGAAATTGAGTCTGAAAAACTTCAACAATTTTTTGTAAGATTTGTTTGTAAAATACAATTCTACAAGCATAGTCCTCAGTGTTCATGGAAAGCTCATGCCTGACTAATCTAATCCTTTTCCCCTCTTCTCAACATCAGGGGAATCAGGTGATGATGTATTGTCACTCAACAAGGATGCAACTTATGAAGGAATTATATTTTCTTTTTTTAATGTCTTTCATTCTACCACAATAATTTATTAAGATCTGAGTCTGGGAACTTTTGTTACATAGTATATCTTCTGACCATAGTGCACTATTTATTGAATTAATAATTAATCCAACAGATGATAGTACCATAACTTTGATTTAAATAATTATTAGAAAATTGCAGTTCAATTCTAAATTATTACACTAAAGATTAATTTGACTTTAGATATTTAGTTTACGTTATTTCACTGCTTAAATTTCAAATTAAACTGAATAATTTTTTAGCACACATTGCAGTTTAAAACATAACACTCTTTTAATCAATCTTCATACAATGCAAACGTTTTCGGCATACAACATTTCACTAAAATAGAATCATGAAAACATTCGAACATCGCTATGGAACAGTGATTCTTTAGAATAATTTTAAAAGTTCAAAACACTTTTCGTTTTTAGCACAGATTTAAATTTACAAATATATATAAAATTATAATTTAACATAGGCAAAACTCCAATAATAACACTTATAAACTTAATACATAACATATCGTAAAATAAAATAAATAATCCTTTCATTTTGAAAATAGCTACAAATCAGGGTTACCTTTCTTCGCTAACATACATTGTGTTGATTATGTATTATTTATTTATAATTTATAATGAAAGGATTATTTATTTTATTTTACGATATGTTATGTATTAAGTTTATAAGTGTTATTATTGGAGTTTTGCCTATGTTAAATTATAATTTTATATATATTTGTAAATTTAAATCTGTGCTAAAAACGAAAAGTGTTTTGAACTTTTAAAATTATTCTAAAGAATCACTGTTCCATAGCGATGTTCGAATGTTTTCATGATTCTATTTTAGTGAAATGTTAAATGCCTGATGATGGCGTTTGTACGCCGAAAACGTTTGTATTGTATGAAGATTGATTAAAAGAGGATATTTAGTTTGTAACTATTGATATAATATGCTCTTCTCTCTCGTTTTATGCTGCTTTATACCAATTGCTGTTGATCAGATGACTGAATAATAAAGCACTCAATTATTATGTTAAAGATCCAGAGTTCAAATCATTATTCCACAACTCCAGACTTTCAGGAAGGGTTCAGGCCCAGCCTGTTCAAACCAACAATATTAATACATACTGGATGGCTCCCATTAATGGGCAGGGGCAGCAAAATTGAAGCCTGGGCAGCCATATTGATAAGTTGAACCTTCCGAACAGTTGTCGTCTGCTGAGTTTAATGTATTTCTTGCTATTTGTAGTGTTTTTCTGTTTTATTGGATCATGATTAAGTATTGTGTAGCATATGGATGTAAAAATAAGCAAAGAACAGGTGATAAAAGTTCCAGCTTTCGTAGGTGAGGAAATAGTATATTTTATTATTTTCAATTTGATTTGACAAAATTGACAATTTGCATTATTTCCTCAAAATATTAAACAATTAGGAAAATGCTAAATTTGAAGTATTTTGAGTGTTTCATTCGAAATTATCAAAAATGCATATTTATAAAAAATTATAATAATAAAATCGTTTGATATTTCATATTGGGATACTTTACTCTTTTTATTAACTATTAGAATCTGTTCATCACATTTACTAAAATAAATGGGCTACATCTGGCCCCCAAAACAAAGTCAATTCACTATAATGCTGAATGTACGTTCGCGAAAGTAGCAGCCCATCAACAGGGCAGACAGACTTTATTTTTCTAACACAGAGGGACTCATCCATTATATATTAATATTGCTGGTTCAAACCCATCCTTCAATTTTCTGGTTTCTTCCATCTTGAGTATGACCAGCCTGTAATGGGCTCTAAAAGTGTATGGCAGTCAATGCACTGCCAATGCATTGCCTGTGAATCTGTTGGCGGAAAGAATTTTGATTAGCTATTGTTAGCTGATTACTGTACATAGAGCTCTGTTAATAAATGAATTAATTAATCATGAATGATTCTATTCCATTGTTTTCTGTTATCCTGGTGGACAAAAGAAATCCCTGATATGGACTGCTTTCAAACCAAACTTCTACGGCATATAGCTCAAAATCTATGCCCCAAAGAGGACATATTGTGAGGACAAAATGTGTTTGTCTTGCCTCATTCTGTCACCCCTTGAAGTTGGTGGTAGAGTTTTTGATCACCCTGTATATATGCAAAGTCGCTAATTCTAGCGAATATCAATACTATTAATTATAACTAGACCTAACGGTTCTGACAACTCTGCAATCCAGAGTTTGGCCTGAGCTCAGGTCTTTTTCTAAATTCTAACTGAAAAATAATTAACTGCAAAACAATCTAACAACAATTATCGTTAACTGGCAAAAGCAAAACTGGAAACCGGAACTTACAACTAGAAGTACCAATTAAGTGTTAGATTGAAAACAACAAACAATGTTAGAAACTTATACTAATAAATTAAAGAAATTCTCAAAACAAGTTAAATAATAAAAATATAAATTTATTAGACTCTAAACACTTACAAAAATGTTAATAAATGTTTTATTGGAACTATAATAAAGTAACAATAAATTAATAAACAAAGCCTGTTTAAATCCAATTCAAATATCGACAATTAATTATTCACAAGAAAGAAACCTTAAATATTACTTATATTCTACTACCTCCACCACCAATACAAACTTCAAGCAAATTATAGACCTTTACATGAATTCCAATGTCACTTTAACCAACTTTACATCGATACAACACCTCGTTTTGTCGTCGGTTGCATATGCTTTTATATCCGAGTGACGTACAGTCCCGTGTTGCTATATTTACATAAATACGCGTAACATCATCAATTTGATTAGCTTACAGAATAATTCATTCATGTCATCCTCTTTACAATGTCGCGTCACAATATCAGATTTATTAGCTTACAGAGTAATCAATTCATGTCATCCTCTTTACAATTTTATTTATATTCCAAACAAAACATCGATATGGATCATTCTTATATTCACATATAGAATCAGTGGTAAATTAGATGATGACGTCTTTATCCTGGACAGCTCTTCCGGAGGACGGTTCTCGATTCTGTATCACGTGATTGCTAACTACGACGGAGAAGGTGGAAATAAATTAACTTGCAAACAAAATATAATACATTAATAATAAGGAAATAACGATAAATAATAAAGTGCATAATAAAATAAAAAAAGGATAGGTCAGAGTTAACTTCCTCACATATATATTTGAAACTGTTATATAAAAACAATTTGTGTAATGTTTCTGTTATCATTTCCACTCTTTATATATTACTTCATGTTAACAAGGAGTACAATAGCTCAAGTTTGAAACTTTCACTCATTATAAATTTCTTGTAAAATCAGGATAAATGTTTGCCAATTAAATTTTGTACAAATTATATTTAGTCATAAAATCAGGACTGTTATATTGGGGTCTTGAAACTAGGGAATGATCTTTATTCATCTGTTATATTAAGATGTAGTTCAAGGATTTTATTGAGTAATAAACACACAACACTATCTATTTGTAGCTTATTGCATCAGAACTGAAGAAAGTATCAGCATTTGCATGATGTGATTGTTTGCAACTGTTGTACTACATACTTACTTGCTAAAATTAGTCAAATACCTGCAGAATATTATCACTAAAATTAAGCATACTCATTATTTTAGTGATAGTTCTGCAAACTCAATATAAGAATTTCATCAAAGTGTGTCATAATCAAAAAATCCTTTTGTATCAGCATTAAATAAAATCTTTTTGCTACTAGTCATGCACTAACATCATACCTCAGGTTGCCGTATAATGGGATTAGTGGAACTTCAAAGTAATTAGTGATTTGTGCTAATTTTAAATGTTCTCTGGAAAACCAAATTCTAATACCAAATAATATATTTAATTTTATAATCAACATAAACAAAATCAAATTTTTCTTTATTTCAAGAGATGAAATTGAAGCAACAAGACTGGATAAAGAAGAAAAATCTAAAAATCACTACATTGTATACCCTCAAAGTGTCACGCAATTCGCGGGACAGTCCCACATTTCTGAAGAAATCCCGCTGTCCTGCACACAATAGCCAAATGTCATGCTTTTAGGCCTTTTTGTTTTGTTATTGTCAATAAATCTAATAAAATATTTATTAAACATTATACTTATACTGTTTAACATTGATGTGGTAGTCACCACATTCAGTAGTCAACTGCTAAATGGCATGAGAATAGAACCCAATGAAGTTCAATAGCTCTTTGGATAGCTGTAGCGATGTATGCACCTTCTGGCATGGTACAAAATGGTTCCAGAGAAAGAATAGCATAAAGCACATGCTCATAAGAAAACAAAATTTGACCTGAAATGGATCAGAAAGTTCCGATGCATCAGGAAGGACAGAAATAGTGACTTTCATGCATGCCTTTTGCACTATTTGCTGCAAAAAAATTTGCAATCAAGCAGCAAGGAAAGAGGGACATTGAGTGCCATGAGACCGGGCCTGAACACGTGAAGAAACAGAAAGATATAGACACGAGCAGATCTATCACAAGAGTTTTTCTGTCATTAATAAAATCAAGAGACAGCTGGAGCGCATTGAACAACGAGATATTATCAAACTTAGCGTGCGCAAAAAATAAACAAATTTTTTAAAGCAGCGTGTTTTAACATCTTTAGAAAATTATCAGTGTACTGACAAAATGTAAGTCGGTTATACGAATGTATAATAAAGTACATATAAATTCGAAAGAATGAACATATGTAGATTATATATCAAAAATGAAAAATAAATGATTTGTCAGCAAATGATCTGCATGTCCAGCATTTTGACTCATTGTGTCCAGCAAAAGAAGTGTGAGACCTTGGAAGGTATAGCACTGTTACTGGAACAAGAGAAAATTTTCATATTATGTTAAATTGGTGAAGATAATTTGTTTTAGCATAGTATCAAATAATACATTATTCAGAGTTAATACTAATAAGTCTGCTCAGCTACAATATCCTGACACAGAAAATGTAATAACAATTTCCTGTACACAAAATTTCATTTATGTGATTATGAATTAAATTTTCAACTTAGCCCATATTTGGCCAGAGCAGCTTCATTCTTCTGGCCTCCACTGCAACAGAAACTAGATGGCAATAGTTGTCCAAAACAATTACATCATGTGTTGATGAAAAATTTAAATCCATAACAATGTAAGACTGTTCTTAGGCGTGGGTACTATGATAAAGAAACCCAATTTTAGATTTGGGATTCTGGGCAAAAAAAGTTATTAGGATTGAGATTTGTACTTTGCAAGATGCAGATTGGGGCTTTTTGCATAAAAAATCCCTTATCTCTTATTACTAGGTATAGTCCCTTGATAATTCTTAGGATTTGTTAATGGTAAAGCCACTATTGACCAATGCAAGACTGCATTCAATATTTGCATCTCTTGGAAAATGTTTGATAATCATAGGCTTTAAATGTGATATGCATTTCATACTCTTAAAAATATTACAAATTCAGTCATTTTTTAACCATTAAACAATAAGACCTCATGATGTATAATGATGATTCTAGCAGTTGAAAAATCTTTTATTTAAACAGTATTAAAAAGAAAAAATAGTATCTTTTTTTTGTGATATTTGACTCCAAAAAAAGGTCAAATTTGCCTATAAATTTTTCTCTACTATGTATAGGTATAGATTAAAATACCTGAGTAAATATGTGACTATTGGTACTACTACTGAAATTCTGATGAGACCTCATATTAGATAAGAAAATTAGGGAGTCATAAACATTATTTTGTGTTAATTTACGACCTGCATAAGTATGATTAAAATTTATCATCAGAAATTTTTTATCAATTTTTAGCCTAAATTATGACAAATATATAATATTGTGGATTTCATTAGTTTATTTGGCACAAAAATTTTTACAAATAAAAAAAATTACATACTCCTAATTATTGTAAATAAATATGTAAAACTAAGCCAGCTGTTCATGATTGTATATATAACATTTGAATGATTTCCACATCAAAGCACCCTGCTGACTCAATTATAGCTCATCTAGAGCTAAAATTTTGCAAACCATCTTCCTCACTAAGCTTTACAATAAAACTGATGGTGGCAAGTGGAGACCATTGGTCCACTTGATAAGGAATGATCTCATTATGATTTCAAATATAAAACAACTATTTTTGAAGTATATTATCAATGATTATTCGATAGTATTGTTTAACTAAAATAAATTTCCATTATAATATGGTTTATTGCATACATATATCCAAATATCTAACAATATTATTTTTTCTTTTCACTGTACTGAATCATTGCTATTACAGACAACATTCCAAAATTCAAAATACAGTATGCTTAATAAAGATTGAATATATATATATATATATAAAAAAAAACCTAATAACTTTTATTACAAAATCATTAACGCTAACATTAAAATAATCTTATAGTATAGTGCTGAGACTACAATATTTAGATATACTTTTCAGAGTGGTACGACAGGAGATAAAAATCCCAGTGGAATTTCAACCCTCCTTTAATTTACCCCCATATTAACTTCAAAAAACTTTATGTAAGCGAGACTTGAACTCACAACGTTCAGTCCCGCAGGAAACTGCCTTAACCACTACTCCACCACTTTAGTTGAAATAGCTGCAATTTTCTAAGCACATAAGTAGTGCGATCTAGCATCATGACATTTGACTTCAATTTTCTTAAAAACAAAGGCATAATGACATAAACCCTTTTACACTAGTTACTTTTCGAAGGCCCCAACTTGTATGTTAAAGCTGATCGAAATAGGTTGGATGAAAGTTGTGGCCTCCCCTTGTAAGTAACTAAACTGTATTACTGTAATGTAACAGTTTCATTACATGAAATATTACAAAAATTATAGATTACATCTGTATTAAAAATATTGTACAGATCAACCCCAATTAATGAGACCCTGATATGAGAGATCCCAGTTTTACAGCAAATATAATTTGTACCAAAACTTGGTTATTTATTTAATATTTTATTATAACATTCTAACATTTGTATATTTAAACTTTAAATTTGTTCTGTTTTGGCATTCTTATGTTCGACAATATATATGTAAAGTATAGCTGATGAGGACTTAATAGAGTCGAAAGCGCTACTAAATTTTTGTGTAAATTTTCCACTTTTAATCAGCTAGAATGAACATTATTGGTTATGAACCTTTACAAGAAATCTGTAATGAGCAAATATTTCAAAAGTTGAATAAAGTACCTCTTATTAAAACAGAGGAATTTAAAAGATGCAAATATTATCTTCTGTCTTGTTTTATATCAGGAATATTCATATAAAATTTTCAAGAGCATGGAATCTAGATGACCAGTTTGATGAGATCTATCAAATGGTACCATATTTGGCAATTCTGTGAAAAGCAGAATCCAGCCATCAATTGAAATGGAAGACATTTCAAAATAAAAGAAAATTTAAAAATAAACTTTTATTACGAAATCATTAATGCTAACATTAAAATAATCTTATTGTATACAGTGCTGAGACTACAATATTTAGATATACTTTTCAAAGTGGTACGACAGGAGATAAAAATCCCAGTGGAATTTCAACCCTCCTTTAATTTACCCCTAATTAAAGGCTCCTGGAGTTCATTGATGAAGCTCCCATGAGGGACAAAAAGGATACAATTGTTGCCTTACCGAAGAATGGCGAAAGTGGTACACATCGAAAGGGGGCCGAAACATACAAAAATCCCTAATGAACCAAGGGTCAAAGATCAAACTTTTATGAGATATAGACCTGCAAAGTTCATGTTTGTTGCAAATGGCGCATGCAGTTTGATATTGTGCCTGGCCTCGCTGTGGTCTGTGGCGCGACACATCTCGTTCCTGTGCTCCACTACCTATGCTGCCTAGATGCTTCTGTATCTCGTAAACGTTTGACCTTTGACCCCTGGTCCATTACAGATTTTTTGTATGTTTTGGCCCCCTTTTGATATGTACCTCATTCGCCATGCTTTGGTGAGGCAATAATTGTACCACTTTTATAGATCGGATATTTTAAACGATTTTAGATGTGTGTTATCATTCCGAATTGAATGCAATCAATTCAAATAAGCTACGACTTACCTTTATGAAGTTATGTAATTTTTTTCACTTATGACAATATATCCGTTCCGAAGCTTTGTAGAATTTCCAAATATTTAAATTTTTTATTGTTTTGTATGTAAGACATCCTCAGTTATTTCATATTCAGTTCATTTTTCCATACTGACTAATAATAAATCAAATATTGAAATTTGTAGATCATCTTTGTCAGTCAATCAAAAGAGCTAAATACGAACAGTATATATCCTTCGTTATTTAAACTTCAAATAAAATTTATATAGAATCCTAAATCATTGAAAGCATTTATTCAAATTCATTTTATTTTCCTAATAAGATATTCTGCACTTATATTTCAGCTTTATTTTAATCAAATAACAGAATATAGTACTCCACAAGGACACTATACAAGTAGTTTTCAGTTTAAGAATTCCCACTTTCCAAGTTCCCAGGTTTATGAATTCTTTTTTCAAGTGTAAAATATTAACAAAACCAAAAATATGAAACATCAATTACAATAAATAAGTTATAATGTTGCCATCTTGGATATTTTTTAATGTAATATTCCATTCGTTTCCTGATTATTAAGAGGGAGTGCATTTCATTTTTGAAAAATCAGATGTGGAGCTGAAAATGAATCAGATTCTGTGAGGATAAAAGCAATTTTCTTCTTCTTCACTTCTTGATATAGAGGATATAGCTAGAGATTTTTCCTCCAATGACAATTGTCATATAGAGTAATATAGATGAAGCGGTTGGTGGTCCAAGATTATGTTTCCAGTCAGGATATCAGAGTTGTTATATTCACGTTGGTAGCCGGTCAGCATAGTTAAAAGCAATTTTCTTTCAAATAAAACTCAAATTCAAACACATGTTTTATTTTTCACATTTCATTGGCTCACAGGCTTTACGTCATGAATTGTCTTAATTAGTGTATTGTCTAGTTAAGATCCAAGATCTTTTCTTTATCTATGTATAATAGCCCAAAGTTTTTCGATATTCACTTTCACAGGTTAAATAATTTATTTAACTTGTAAAAGTGCTTACATTTTTTGTAATTAATTATTCTACACAGTATGAAGCCTTAACACGATGCATAAGCTTGCGAGCCAAATTAATGTGAAAAATAAAACACGTGTTTGAATTTGAATTTTATTTGAAAGAAAATTGCTTTTACTTGTGGAATACTATATTCTGTTATTTGATTAAAATAAAGCTGAAATGTAAGTCCAGAATATCTTATTAGGAAAATAAAATCAATTTGTATAATGCTTTCAACAATTCTATATACATTTTACTTGAAGTTTAACAAAGGATATACAGTAGGAGCCGCTTATTGTAATCGCGGATAGTTATCAAGCGTTTATTGTTATCAAAAATCTACGGTCCCGAATCATCCGTATTAAAACGCATTATGAAAACTCCGCTTATAGTAATCAGAAATTCGGTTATTGTCATCAGAATCGATATACCACTTTAAATACCGCATTTAAAATTAAAAAAAATATCGCAGATAATACTAAAATATTGGTTAAATCTATTAAAATAAACAATATTATTTGTTAATTGTTCATTTATTGCTTCGTTTTCACCGAAATTTAAAATCCGACTCAAAAAACGAGAAAATCCGAAGATAAACACTTGTCCACCATTTTAAATAACGCAGATTTGACTTAAATGGAAAGATATGATTTGTGTACATTTTTAATTAATAATTATTAGAACGATGTAAGTTTTTGATTTAATAAAATTCATACAGATAAATATGACTGCTTTACAAAACTTCGCGGCGCCTTTAATTGGTTTTACTGCACATCTTGCCCTAACAAATGGCGTTTCCTTACTGTTTCCAGATTTGGCGATTTTTAATGTTTTTTTTTAAAAAAATCGAAAATTATGTTTTTTTGACATGCACTGTTTAATGTTATCAATCGGTTATTGTTATCAAAATAGATCGGTCCCAAAGTGGTTATTGTTATCAAAATAGATTGGTCCCAAAGTGATTCTAATAAGTGGCTTCAATTGTATACTGTTCGTATTTAGTTCTTTCGATTAATTGACAAAGATGATCTTATTATTATATATTTGATTCATTATTAGTCAGTATTGAAAAATGAACGAATGTAATATAACTGAGGATGTTTTACATACAAAACAATAAAAAATTTAAATATTTGGGAATCCTACCAAGCTTTGAAATGGATATATCGTCGTAAGTGAAAAAAATTACGTAACTTCGTAAAGGTAATCGGTAGCTTATTTGAAGTGATTGCGTTCGATTCGGAATGATAAGATACATCTAAAATTGTTTAAAATATCCGATTATCTATAAAAGTTTTGCAGGAAATCATAAAGAAACGTGATTCCGAGCCCCAAATATGGGGTTCCATAACTTGAGAATGGCGCTTTTGCCCCTCATGGGACCTTCACCAATGAACTCAGGAGCCTTTAATTAGGGGGTAAGTTAAAGGGGAGTCGAAATTCCGTTGGGATTTTTTCCTCCTGTCGTACCTTCAGACTTGTCTATTTTTAACAAAAAAGTATTTCTTTCTTAACAGATATTTTAACTATAAAAAATCAGAGTGACACGCAATTAAAAAATTCATGCATTTTTCCCAGTATAATTTACAATTTCCTGGTGTTTTCATAATTCAAAAAAAAAAATAAATAAAAAATGATTTAGCGACTTATACTATTAAAAAAATTCAGTAGAACAATTAGTTAAAGGGGAGTCGAAATTCCGTTGGGATTTTTTCCTCCTGTCGTACCTTCAGACTTGTCTATTTTTAACAAAAAAGTATTTCTTTCTTAACAGATATTTTAACTATAAAAAATCAGTGACACGCAATTAAAAAATTCATGCATTTTTCCCGGTATAATTTACAATTTCCTGGTGTTTTCGTAATTCAAAAAAATTCTAATAAAATAAATAAAAAATGATTTAGCGACTTATACTATTAAAAAAATTCAGTAGAACAATTATAACGAACATTATAAAATTTAGCTTTGTAGGCTTTACATATAAAAATTCGTCATTTATAATATAAAACTTCCTGAAAATAACCAACAAAATTTGAAGAAATCAAGTTTTTTTTTGTCTAAAGTTGTTATATACTTATAAAATTTCATATACAGTAGAAGCCACTTATTAGAATCACTTTGGGACCGATATATTTTGATAACAATAACATTAAGCAGTGCATGTCAAAAAAGCATAATTTTCGATTTTTTTATTATTATATAGTATATAGTTGGCTGTTATATTCAGTGTAATCTCGATTCATCGTTTCGTCGGGACTCCCGAAAAACTATGGATACGAGAAAATGATAGATGCGGAGATATAAAAAAAATTAAAATTAGATTAAAAGATAACGCTAATAATAATAATACAAAGCTCTATAACTGATGGATGAACACTTATTGAACTTTATACTGTATTTATGCAATCAGTTAAGCGAAAAAGTGAAATGAATGATTACACTTAAGTGTTGGCAATTCCAGTTTACGGAAAATCACAAAGAACTAAAGCAATAGTAAGAAAATTCTTATATCAAAAATAATTTTTTATTTTTTTGTTCGGATTTTAAATTTCGGTGAAAACGAAGCAATAAATGAACAATTAACAAATAATATTGTTTATTTTAATAGATTTAACCTAACATTTTAGTATTATCAGAGATTTTTTTTATTTTAAATGCGGTATTTTATAGTGGTGTATCGATTCTGATGATGACAACCGAATTTCTGATTACTATAAGTGGATGTATCGATTCTGATGACAATAACCAAATTTCATTTTAAATGCGTATTTAAAGTGGTATATCGATTCTGATGACAATAACCGAATTTCTGATTACTATAAGCGGAGTTTTCATAATGCATTTTAATACGGATGATTCGGGACCGTAGATTTTTATAACAATAAACGCTTGATAATATCCGCGATTACAATACTACTGTATTTTTTATGAAATAATATTATTAAATATCGATGTTACATCTTTGATACCATATCTGAAATATTTATAAATGTCCATATTTGTTTCTTTATACGCTAAATTTCTGGCCAACAAAATTATAATCTGATTGAAAATCTAAATTTTGCAATAATATACGCTTTGTATCATGAATGAATATAAATTATTCATACGATATTTATTTTTTTAATATCACTAAACACAACCGCATATTTGACGGAAAAATTCGTCACACAATCTTTAGCATATTTCTGTTAAAATATAAAAATTTTAAAAATTATCTAAGTTATTACTGTATTCACTCGCGAAATTTTTCCCTTATATAATTTTCGTTTCGAAATTTAGAAAAGAAAATTAAGAAAAAAAATTCGTGCAACTTTTCCTGTCTTTATTTTTTATTAAAGTGTATATGCTCTAGCAAATATCAGAAAAATTTTCCATTATTTTAAGTTTTCATAGAGACATTATTAAATAGCGAGTTAAGAGATAGAAACATACAATCAAAAAGTTTAGCCAGATAAATCGGAAATGTAGACAATCAACACCGGAAATGCAGGAAATAAATGAATGCTCCGATTCCGTTATTTGTAATTGAGCTGTATTTTTTTGTAATTTTGCAATTTTCTATAATTATAATTATATTATAATTATTTTACCTGTACTAAATCAATAAACAATAACATAACGCATTTGATAAACAATTTATGTTGTATACCAGCGTTTCCCAAACTATGTTCCGCGGAACACTGGTGTTCCGTAAAAAATTATGAAAATTAATATTAGCTTATATGATTTTAAAAGCTAAGCCAGGTTAAAACTGGAGTCGCTAGTTTATTTTACTATTATCATGTGTTTTATTTTACATAATTACAATTTAATAATAAATGTTTTGTTTTCTTAACTGTTATATTTACTTGCCTAATTTAATTATTATTAATATTTACCTATACTATAAAATAATCAAGGTGTACCATGAAAATTTCAGGATTTTGTGAAGTGTTCCGTCATAGAAAAAGTTTGGGAAACACTGTTGTATACAAACTGATGTTGAGTCTAGGATAATATAATGTTTCTTCGTAATTTGTTTTTAAAATAAATCGTTTTATAAATATCAATTACAGTTTAAAATTAACTTCTATAATACTCGAACGTGAAAAAAAATTTAGCAGAAAATTTATCGTAAATTAGACAGCGATTATACCTTTTTCAAAGAAAGAAGAACATTCACGGCCAAATTCGATGATCGACGAGTCTTTTCAGTTAGGATTAACGATAAGTGATACGATGTAAAATGGATCGTAGTAGAGAATTTATTACCATTTTCGACTTGATATTTGAATTAAAACATAGTAATTATTAAAATACAGTATTTCAATTTTTACTTTATAAATACTAAAATTAATTATAATTTGAAAATTTATTTTTAAAAATTTTCTTCAGTTACAATTCTTTTAATTGTTGATACAGAACACTAGTAGCTAGTGAAGTTTCGTTATAAATGTCACTTCGAACAGATTTCTGCCTTCCAAAATACTTATATACAGTCAAACCTCTTTAAGCCGCCCCTCTATAAACCGCCATCCTCGTTATTGATAGTTGCTTGCTGAACGAAAGAGAAAAGGGCAATTGATTTTTCGTTAAATGATTCTTAACGAAAAAACAAAAAGTATCAAATGAGGAAGAACCTTCTTCATCACAAAAATATTATTTACTTGAATATTTTTGATTTTCATGAATGATTTATGAATGCAAATTGATATTAGCAATAAAAATGTCTATAATTAATGTAATACAATAGAATTGATATTAGCAATAAAAAATGTCTATAATTAATGTAATACAATAGGTAACGATATTTAGCAATAAAAAATGTCTATAATTAATGTAATACAATAGTAATAATAAATAAAATATGTCTATAATTAATGTAATACAATAATAATAATACATGTTCAATAATAAAATGTCTATAATTAATGTAATACAATAGTAATAATACATGTTACAATGTCTATAATTAATGTAATACAATAGTAATAATACATGTTACAAAATAAATGATACATATATTTTTTATTCACTGTTCCGTTTCACCTATTCCCATTATTTACGCGTTAAGATGACTTTGTTTAACTCTGTTTTGTTTAGCGCTTTGTTTTTTTTTTATTTTTTTGGAACACCTCCCCACGTTAAATGGGGTCTTACTGTAGTTATATTAAAGAATAAGAACATATGTTGCATAGTAGAGAAGTTACTCATCATCTTGAAGACTGTGGACCAAGAAATGGACAAATCACATGCCACTGCATGGGCATTGATGAAGAATTTTGGGTGCATGCTGCATTCTCAGCCAGAGTAACAGAACTTCGCCAACAACTTCTGGGGAAATTAATCATTAGCCACTTCCTGATGCCACACCCAAATCTCCAATGTCTTAAAACTTTTTAATCATAATTTTTAATTGATTTTTATACATGGGCCCTTTTCACATTCTTTTCAAATGCCGATATTCTCTCAAAGTAGCCACATTAATGCTGCCATTCTGGTAAAATAACAATTAATAATGTCTTTTTTTCCAAAAGCATGATGATAATTTGCAGAATACTTTGCTTGCAATAACCTACTGGTAATTTATATCTAATAGCTTTGCAATCTGAATGTGTAATTTATCCAAGTGTAATTTATCCAATTAAAAATTGGATAAATTACCACCAAGTGTAATTTATCCAATTAAAAATTGGATAAATTACACTTGGTGGTGAAAATTTGAACTATTTTCATTGGAAATTTCAACCCTTTTAATTGGATAAATTACACTTGGTGGTGAAAATTTGAACTATTTTCATTGGAAATTTCAACCCCATGGTATATAATTATCATATATACCAGGCTTCATTATCATATGTTGATAATGAAGCCTGGGGAGCTATGAATAGGGCCAGTTAATTTATAACTATCTTGTATGTATGTATAAGTTGTCCTGTAATGGTTGGAACAAAATCAAACCATGAATTTCTTATATCAAAATAATGAAAATAACAAAAATACTGCATTTATATACACAAGCAAAAAAATACTGCATTTAAGAGAATATGTACTTTTTCAAAGATTGTAAAGGAAATATGTTTAATTAAAAAAACAAATTTAAAACAACAGAGTCCAAGATGGAAAAAACATTTTTCTATCTTGGGATATGATGTCAATTTTGTTTTCTCAAATTTATTTCATTAAATAAATATATATCCTTTACCATATTGTTAAAAATATGCAGATGCATATGGATGTTCATATTTAAATAAATAAATTCAAAAATATTAATTTATTGTGCACTTCACAAATGAAATTGAAATATGTAATCTTTTAACAAGCAAACATGGCTGCTGCAAATATACAGTTAATATTTAAATGAAAATATACTGACCTCTGATGTTTCTGATCAACAATTAGTGCACTTTTAGGTAGTTTTAATCATTTAAAAAAATACATTATTATTGTTTTGTAGCTAATTTCAAACATCAGTTTTGTGCTTATGGCAATTGCACGTGCTGATCGGTTTTCCATTTCTGTCAGATGCAGTAAAATTTCCAGTGTAAGTTTTGATTTTTTTATTGTTTAAACTTTAAATAGTTTCATTGAGATTCAAAAATTATGAAAAATTTTAATATTTCTTTGATATTTTCTTCCAAACAAACACTTCAATAAAATTGCATTGTGAGAAACACAACTGGATTCTAAAGGATACAATTGCATCCTGCTCTCCATTCAGCAATTTCTTCAAATTGCATTTTGATTTTTCAGTGCTGTAATCTGACATTTTTCATTTATCCCAATAATGAATTGAATTTTGGAAATCTTTAAAATTATATAAAAAAATTATTTATTTCAATGATTGTCATATTGTTCTAACACACAAAAGTAGGGATGTCAGCTATACATAGATTTCATATTTTTACTGATTTTCAAATTCTGAAGTAGGGAGTTGTCTCTCAAATACTAATATATTGGGTTGTTTAGCAAGTAATTTTGTTTTTTCCTCCACCAGTGGCATTAGTTGTATTTTTACCCATCAATTTCAATCTAAGCTGACATAAATTTCAACAGCTAACATTTCAAGTTATAGTATATAAAAAATTTTGATTCTGTGCAGTTGATTTTTTTGGTGTCCTATCAAAAATTGAAAATAAAATGGAGATTTTTAGAATGTTTTGCTTTTTTATTACTGAAAAAGTAAGAATGTTGTTCAAGAAAGAAAAAAGTTATGTGAAGTGTAGGGAAAAGGTGTATTAATAGAATGCCAGTGCTAAAACTGGTTTGCAAAATTTCATTCTGACAATTTTGATGTTAAACATGCACCACATGTTGGAAAGTTAGTTGAAGCTGATGATGACAAACTAAAGGTATTGGTTGAAGCAAACTGCTGAATAACAACATAAGAAATTGCTACTAGATTGAATTTATTGAATTCAACTGTTCACGACCAGTTAAAATGTTGATATTTGGGTTTCACATGTTCTCAAAGAAAGATTTGCTCAATCGCATCAACATCTGTGATTTGCTACTCAAACATGAAGAAATTGATCCTTTTTGAAGTGGATCATAACTGTTGATGAAAAATGGATTGTTTATAACAAAGTTGAATGCAAGTGGTCATGGAGCAGAAGAAATGAACTGGCTCAAAGCACTCCTAGACCCCATTTCATGGGGCAGAAGAAATGAACTGGCTCAAAGCACTCTGAAACCCATATTCATCAACAGTGAAAACGATGCTCTTTGTTTGGTGGGATTTCAAGGGATTTTTTTTTTTTGAGCTTCTTCCATACAATTCCACAATTAATTCGGAAATGTACTGCTACCAATTGGACAAATTGAGTGATTCCATCAAACAGAAGAGGCCAGAACTGATTAATAGAAAAGGCATAGTGTTTCACCATGACAATACCAAACTTCATACAAGTTTGATGATTTGTCAGAAGCTGTTACAGCTTGGATAAGATGTGCTACCATACCCACCATATTCACCATATCTGACACCCTCTGATTATTACTTATTCCAGTCTTTACAGAATTCTTTATATGGCAAAACACTTAGTTTAAATGAAAATGTCAAAAATCACTTGGCTCAGTTTTTTGCAAGCAAAGATCAGAAATTCTATGAGCATGGAATCATGCTACTACCAGAAAGATGGCAACATGTGTTGGACCAAAATGGTCAATATATAATTAAATAAAATATTTATATACTATAAAAATTTGTCGTTTATTTTCATGAAAAAACTAAATTAATTTCCGAACAACCCAATATATGTTTATTTGAAAATTTAATTTATAATGCAATTTTTATTTTATACCCTGATATACTTTACTCTTAAAAATATAATATTTTGGCCATATAAAATACTTTGAAATTATGTAATTCATAAGAAAACTCATGATTAGAACAAAACTTTCTGTAAATTAGGACAATGAGGAAATGACATTTCAAGAAAACTTAATTACCAATTTGTAGCTTAATCAAACAAAAATCAAGAAAAAAGTAAATATGATATCAAAAATAAATTTTTTATTGATAGAATTAAATGTTAACAATAATAAATGATGCATAAACAGATAATTCAATATACAATATTTACTGATGCTTTTTCTTTCCAATATATAATAATTACTGGTGAATTACAGAAAAAGATGATATTCAATGTTTTAATATGTATTGAAATATGCTTCTCCAATTCTTCTCAACTACTAAATATTCCATATAAAAAGAGACCAGCTGTTGTATATCGCACACGTATTTCTAAAGTGACACAAGTCAAAAACGAACGTTTTTGAGAAAATTGGAAAAACTATGAAATCAGCTTAACTAAAAACCATTATATAACTAATAATTTTTTCCAAAATTTGTAATCTTTTGAAACCATTTTTTAGGAAAAGGTTTTCAAAAGATGATGGAGGATTGCTTCCCAGTTATAAAATGGTGCGAACATAAAAATGCAAATTTTGACTTGTGTCACTTTAGAAATACATGTGCGATATGATCATCAAATCAATTACATTTTCTTATCCCCATTGGGATGTCACATTTTCTTTGGTCATTACATTTTAGAACTATTGTTTATATTTAAATTAAATCTTAAGTTTGCATATTTGCTAATTTAAAATGCACAATGGCACTAGGCTTAAAATATATTGAGTTCAAGTAACAAAATGGCACCAGTCAAATTGCTCAATTCAGTTGATGTGCATGTCACCAATGAAAACCACATTAAGAGCAAAGAAAGCATCAAAAATAATAAATATGAATATAATTGAAAAGAGCTGTATTAATGAAGTACCCCTATGCAAGGTATGCCGGAAATTTTTATTACGGAATAATGATTATTTTCTGTCTGTTAGTGTGTGTCAACTTGAATTTCATGTCTCATAATAGAGGATGTTACGGACATATAGGACATTATTTTATAACATATATTTCAGTAACGTATTTGTTCCATGATAAAATGCATATGGTTTCAATACACTGTTCCAAAAATTATTTTTTATATCATCTAATCACAAAATATTTTTGCTTTGATATTTTCACTGATGACATATGGGATGTATCTATCTAAAATATGGAACTTTTTGAATCAAAGATGCTGAATTTCAGAAAGTTTGATATATATAATTATATAACTTCTCTCTTAGATTTGACTGAAAATACATAAAATTATTAATTAACCAGTCAGCACTTGCTTAAGCAAAAAAATTTATATTTTAATACTTGTTAAAGATCTTTCAGCTTAATAAAGCTATCCTCAGTAACTACAAGTTTAAAAGTAATCGAATACAACAAATCAAATTATTTGAATACAATAACTTTAAGTTGTTTAATTTACATTCTTGTAACAATTCAAAAACTTAATTTAAACTGTTTTTTACTATATTCTATTTTAAAAGTTCTTGTATTCAAATAATTCAATTTGTTGTATTCGATTACTTTTAAACTTGTAGTTACTGAGGATGGCTTTATTAAACTGAAAGATCTTTAACAAGTATTAAAATATAAATTTTTTCACTTAAACAGTGCTGAAGACTGGTTAATTATTAGTTCTAATAAGAATCAAAAGTATATAATGCATAATAAATAAAATTATGTAAAAGACCAAGAATCCCAACAATTATTAAGCAATTTTTTGAATTAATTGTAAATTTTCCTCAAATGCAATGTCATACATGGAATTATAGATTCAGATAATAAATTTTGATATTGAAAAACAGACATATTTATTTCTGTGTTTATGAAAATTTACAAAAAATATGAAATTTAACGAACTGAATAATTTAAAGAGTAAGAGACATTTAAAATGTTGCTAGATCATTGAATTATATATCTCCAATATTCAATAATACAAATTACTAATCACAAATCTTTTATGATGGCTTGAGAAAATCAAGCACTGAAGTCTTGAGACAAAAGATTTCAAAATCTCATAATAAGATAGTATTTTCTTTATTCCTCATCTAATTGTCATTAAATTACTATTTTCACTGCTTCAACTTTTCTTAACTGTATCCTAATATTAACAGCACTTCTTGCAGTAAAGTATCAACACATATTAAACATAAATATATACAAACATTTTCCGTGTATCTACACCCTCTTCAGGCCTACTTCTTTACTAACTGAATCAAATCAAGAGATTATTTACAATGTTGTCATAGCAACCTCAATGTTTTTAGAATAAAAATATTTACATATTCTATAATATTCTCAACATTAAATTAAATTTAAACTTAAAAGCATTACGTCACAAAAAGAACATATAATAATTCGTAACCATTATATAAAATTAAATATATAAATAAACACAATTAAACAAACGAAAACAAACTAATTGTCACTGAACGAAAATGAAACTAACTAATTGTCATTGTTCACTGCTCATTCAAATCAATCTTAAAAACCTCGATGCCAGTTTCAATGAGTCCATACCCCTCAATCAATTTTTAAGTTATCATATCTCTTCCTTAATCTCAGACACCTCAGTTTCTTCAAGAATAAGTTGCTTACAGATTTCAACAAGATCCTCAAACAGGAATTCCTTATTGTGAGAGTTCAGCAACTGGAAGGCATTTTCTGCATCAATTTCAAAATCAAGTTCACTGACATAATGCCTGAGTTTTCTCTATTTTTTCTCAGAAGCTGCTCAAGATTGGCATTTGAAATAGTTTTTGAGTCTTAAATCTTTATGAAGGGGGCAAGCTCTCTTCCTGTTGCCTTTCATTGTTTCTCAACTTCTGTATAATATGAATTCTGCATAATCCTCACTGCATTTAGGATACTGAGTCTTCTAAAATTCCTTCAATATCAGATCTTCATTTTCAATAACTGTATTCAAAGTGACAAAGTAATATCAATTTTAATAAATCTTAAATTTCATGATTGCTCCATGATTCATAGCTTAAATTAGACACATGGTATTTGAAGACAAGACAACCAAAATAAATGAGTTGATAATTTATTCACATCTTAGATACCAATTTATGGATTATGTAAAAACAATGTAGAAATAAATTTGTATGCTTGGATTAATAAACTGGGTCTGAGGCAAACCATACAAATTGGAGACTGATTATAATTTAAATATCAGACAAATAAATTTAAATTTCATCTATCTATAGATAGTATTAAATATCTTACAATAAAGTTTTGGAATCAGCAAATATATTAAACCAGAATTATGCAATATAAACAAAGCATAATGAAATATCAAATTAGTGAAAAAAGTTCCAAATTTTAATATAATTAATCAATTCTAAGAATAATTGCTCTCCATAGTTATAAACATATTAGCATTTTTTAGAATAGTCAATCAGGTATAAAATTCTTAGTCTAATATATAATATTGCATCGGTCATAGAATAGAAAGTTTATATAAATGACATTTAAATATATAATTTGCAAATATAGAGGAAGTCAAGTCAGAAAATTCAATTTAAAAAAATAAACTTTCAGAAATTATCTCCAGCCAACTGAAATCCAAGTAAATTAAGTTCAGATAAATAAAATCTAAGCAAAATGGATTTTATAAGAAATATTCAAGCAAGTGAAAGTCAAAACAAGTTGAAACTAAACAAATTTTGATATATCTTTCAGGTATTTATTGTACCAACCAAAAAATATAAGAAATACAATAATCTGCAATTTTTTTATCACATGTTCATTTTTCTATGTATTCATTTAATTTATATTCAAATACAAATGAGTTATTTATCTTATTTCAACATGATATTTATCATTATTAAAATTTATTTAAATATTTGTTAACATATTGATGAAAAAAATTATTTTTGAACAATATAATAAAAATATGAATTCACTTACTTTAATTTCTCAAAACTTTCTGGATCTAAACTCCATAATTCTTCGACTTGAACACCTTTCACACCTTAAACATAAAGATATTATCTAAGTATTCATATTTAATTGCATAATAAGGATTTTTAAGTTTAAAACTTTAATGATATCTGAATATTTATAATTATTTCATTTTCAATACAGTCATCTCCAAAATTACATTGCAATTAATTCTGAGACAGATGAAGCTAATTAATATGACATATGTCATGACAAATTTTCCCATAAATGCAATTTTAAAATGGAAGAATGGTTCACGACAGTAAATTTTGATCAAGAACATAATAATTGTTGGAAGTACAAATTTGATGTCCCAGAAAAATTATAATAATCTGTGATATTTCTAATTGATCAGAATTATTGGAAATTACACAAACTTGAACTGAAAATATTAGATTGCTGTTTTGAAAATATCAGACTGCATTTCTTATCACTGTTGTCTATCAGTATATTGAATTATTTTAGTATATAATGGCAAGCCTGAGCTATGGAGTCAGACACAATTTCTCTGATTCCAATTCAGACTCCTCTATAAAGCTTAATACTATGTGAATCACCAGGCTACAACAGATCAAAGTTTTTTTTTTGGTTGGTACAGCTAATATGTGGAAAGCATAAATGTAATACAATATTCAAATCAAACCTAATATTGCCAAATTAGTCCCATGATATATTTTTAACAGAAATCTTAATAATTTGAAAAATTTAAACTAATATTAGCATCATCTTATAATTAATAAATATACTAATGATTAAATCAAAGAATGGCACCATCTATGAATTAATGATTAAACTAGAATTTTTAATTAATTTATTTGAAGAAAAAATTTGCCTCAAGCCAGGATTGAACTGGGAATCTTCGGGTTACTGTACCAACCAGGCCTGGGGAGCTGGCTTGAAATAGATTAGGTTCCGGCACCAGCTCCAGAGCCAGCTGTGGCTGCAGCTCCGTCTCTGGAGTCATTGTTTTAAAACTGAGGCTTTAGCTCCAACTCCATCACTATAAAAGTTTTTTGGTATAACCGTGACTATGAAACATCACTTACCTTACTATCACATCATCATTTAAATTTAAATTAACCTTTTAAATTGATATATTGGTGTTTGTATTATAATAATATATTTTATATGTATATATTTAAAGTTTCAATAAAGTATTTATTTTGACAAATGGCATTAATATATCGGCAACTAAAAATCAAAGATCACGTAATTTATCGATTTCAAATTTTTATCAAATTTTAAATACTAAAGTCAGGGTAGGCTTATACATGGGTTGCCCATTTTTACCAATTTTCAAATTCTAAAGTCGGAAGGTGGGCTTATATTCGAGTATATATGGTAGATGGTTAAGAGCTGGAACCAGCAGAAATTTTAATGGCTCCGGCTCCACTGAATATGATCAGCTTAGCTATGGCTCCAATTCCGGCTCCTCCAAAACTTCCTGGCTCTATGGCTCTGGACTCTGACTCCAGCTCCCCAGTCTTGGTTCCAACATCATAACCATTAGACCATCGAGGCTATGTAGCAGAATGACTCTTCAGATATTATTTTTTTTATCATAGACATCGAACTCCGCTGATAGATCTATTTCTGACCAGACTTTTCAACAAAAGGTTTTCAATAGCACTAGCCAGGCAACATATAGACTAGCACAGCCATCTTAACAAACTGTTTAGGTCAGGGATGTCCAACATTTTGTCTTCCTTGGGACATATTTGAAGAAAAAAATTGTCTCAGGACCACACACAAAATATGCTAATTCTAATGATAGTTATTAAACAAAAAAGTTAGTAAATAATGTACAATATATGATATCCACCATGACAAATAAGCAAAAATGTCTTAGCATAATAATCTTTGACTTCTTTTCATTCAGAAATTTTTTAAAATCATTGAGCAGATCAAGAAATTTTAATCACTGAAATAAGAAATATTTTAGAAAATAGAAATAGGAAATGTAGATAGGTATTTAATAAAAATTTCATTAACTTCATCAAGTACATAAAAATCTCAATGTTTTAAGGAAGTTTACGATTTTATGTTGGGCCACATTTATTACAGCATTGGGCCGCATATGGCCCACAGATTGGACAGCCCTGGTTTAGGTCAAACTTCAAAGAAAATAACCAAATTGAATCTAATATTGTCAAAGTTGCTTGATATATTTTTAATGGAAATTTTAATAATTTGAAAGAATTTAAATTGATGTTAGCACTATCTCATAATTAATAAATATATTTTAATGTTTTATTATTACAATATTAGGTTGGATTTGGATATTTCTCTTGAAATCACATACAGTGAAACCCCGATTTTGAAACTTTTCGGGGACCGGCCCGAAAAGTTAAAATAATATTTCTAGCATGACTGTGCAATATTTCTCCTCGCTTACAAACAACTATACTATCCGCCATTACTGCTAAATACTAAAGGACGGTGACATCATTCGTTGCATTTATTTAATTTTAAGCGATTAGAGATTTAGTTTAATATTTAATAGCACAACCATGAAATATGAAGTATTAATTCGACAATTTTTTAAAAGATAATAAACATTTCAAATTGTTACCGATGATAAAAGGTAAACTGCTATTGGATAAACGAAACAGAAACCGGCTATTCTATTGGATGACTTGATCTTTGCAATCCATAAGCTCTTTATCATATAACCCAGGTCATCTTTCTTTGAAAAGGGTATAATTCATTTAAAATCATAAACAAGATGGTGCATTTCTAGTAAAGTTCATCATCATCATATAAATTATTATACTTTTATCATAGAGTCAATATAGTACAGTATTTTGTTATTATTAAAATTAATGGCGTGTCTCCAATTACGTAAATAAGCTATAAATCACTCAATCACTAGACGTTTTCAGTTTCCTATTACTGCATTTCTAAAATGAATTTTTCCTATTTTCTTGCTAAAACTGTGATTAATGCGATTTTAAATAGTAAATTATTTATACAATATCATTACAATAAAAAATAAAAATTGGAAGAGTAGAATAAATAAAACTTAAAACTAATGGAAATTTTGAAATAAAAAATAACTGAATTTACTTTGAATGAAATTTGAATAGTAAAAAAATAATTCAATAAGCAAAGATATTTTTGAAAATATAAATACAAGAAAACCACTTGAATTTTGAACCTTTTCGAAGTCTGCAACTTCCAAGTACAGTATTGATGCCAAGATTATACATACAGTATATAGAGCGTCCGAAAAGTCCTGCACCATAAGCCAGATAGTAAAATTTACTGTTGTTTTTTTTCCTTCTTCTTTCGTTGCATTGAATGATGCTGTCTCAGGAGGAACGTGAGGAAATCATACTTTTGTGTGGGGCTGTGGTTCGATATTCCACGTACTGCACTAACTAAACCTTCTCGATTTTCTTGATTGACGTCACAGCTTCGTTTGAATAAAGAACCAGTTCAGTGAGCCAGGTCACATGATTTAAGATGGAGGCATTCATAAATATTTTTAGTAAAATTATCTACAAGTTTAATTGTTAGTGACGTAAATGATACAAGAAACTATGATTATATTGATGTGTTGAAGCACGCTACATATTTGTATAAATTAGGCGGCATTGAAGAAGATTGAATTTCGCCCACCCCCAGCGACAACCGGTATCCCACATCGTTGTGGGAAAATTCCTTGGAGAAATTCAAAAGAATGTTCTGTTATAGATTTGTCCCGGTCGGGAAGTCCATGAATTGACAGAGAGATTCATAAAATGATGCTTGCCAAAGTCTACATCAATCCAAAGAAGTCAATCCGGCAAATCAGTCTGAATTTGAAAGTGCCCCAGTACACCATCCAAGATATCCCGAAAAAGAAAAATTCCATACTTGAATGGGTGGAACTTCAAGCTGCAACTTCCGCATCACATATCATATGACCCTGACTGCAGAGTGGAAATGTGTGCTTAGTTCTTGAACAGGATGGATGAGGAGCATTCTTCCTATCCTGTGTACTATTTTCTGACGAGATCAATTTTCAATGAACAGGGAAGCCAATAAACAGAATCAACGCTACTGGTATCAAAATCCTCATTGGTACGATTCTGGCAGACAGTAGTGGCCTGAGCACGTTACGGTGGGTATGGCATCTGGAAAGATCGTATTATAGGCCTGTACTTTTTTGAAGAATGCCATGCCACAACTCCCGATTGTTCCCCGTAAGCTCAAAAAGTTTCGATTCCGCCTAGAGACCGGCGTGAAACTCAACGGCGGACGTACTGAACAAATATTGTGATTTGGTCTTTGGTGCGGGACTTTTCGTTTCGAATACATTGTATATGTAAGGGGTGGCCAAACTTCATTTCACCACGAGCCACATAGGAGAATCTCAAACATTCGAGAGACTCATTTTCTTTCTGGATCAATGAGAACAGCATCAGTTTTTCGGGTAATTGCATTTTCTTTCTGGATCAATGAGAACAGCATCAGTTTTTCGAGTAATCTTAATAATGATTTCAAAAATTCAGATGCATTTATTTCGTATAGATACATACTACTTTTACAATAGATAAAAAAATAATATATATGTAATTTGTTTAACTTAAATAAGGATTTGCTTATTTATTATTGACTTTCATGGTATGGAGCCACATTGAAGGTACCAAAGAGCCCCCGGTAGAACCAAGACCAAAGAATGGTACCCTATTCTTTGATACCTTCAATGTGGCTCGCGAGCCGCAGTTTGACCATCCCTGGTATATGTTAACACAAGCGAATGCAGTTTTTTTATTTTAATGATAATTTCTTAATTATGAATTTCTAGGGCTTTAACATATAAATAATTTCAATCTATATAACAAAATGCGCTTTTTCTCGTGTTTATTATACTGTAATAATTGATATCATAGAAATGTTGTTATTCCGACATTTAAAGCGTCAATGTTACAATGATATTTAGGAAGGTCATATTGAGATGGCCATAACATCATTGATTCTATGAAGCAAGCATGTTCTAATACTTTTTACAAAACTTAAAGTGTATTCTGTTTTAAAAAATATGATATGGTGATAATAGCACACATCTATAGTCATTTACAATTTTGTAATATTTAATCTATTTTAGCTTTAATGATGCCTACTTTCGTGTTCATGCTTTGCAATGAAGAAAAATTTTAGCTAACCTATAGGCTTTGACAGCGCACAAGAATCTGAATACAAGCCAACCCAAATCAGTCGAATGGACAGTTGCATAAAAAAACGTTAGCTTTTTGACTGAAAGATCTGAGATACGTCCTTAGATCCACTCATTACTTTTATAATAGAAATGCAATTGTCGATTCCCTTATGAATCCGATCAGCCCATGAACGGCCTGGCACAGCCATTCTCAACCTGCGGCCCGCCAAGCTTTTACGTGCCGCCCGGAACGCACAGTCATGAATTTAATGAAAGCGCGGAATTCTTCTCCCACAACCAAAAAAAATAAAAATTCTAATATTAAAAATTTTTAAATATGGAAAAATGAGAATTTTCCTAATTTGCTAGATCCTTCCTGATGCACTCATAAAAGTTTTTTCACGTGACATCAATCGGTTGCCGATTGCTCGTATAACATGTTGCGGCCCGCTTAAAGTAGCAAACAGATGTATGTGGCCCGGGAAAAAAAAGGTTGAGAACCGCTGGCCTGGCATATTGCCATGTATTTCCTATACAGATCTGGCGATATAAAACATTCAATAACTGAACCGAAATGTCGGCCGGATGACTACCCTGAACCGGGTTCAAATCCGGGTCCCGCACCTCCAGTTTATCAGGAGGGGCCGGCCCGTTGAACCCATTCTTCAACCGTCCGGTTGATCTCATCATGGATGTTGGCCAGGGGTTCAAATCCGGGTCCCGCACCTCCAGTTTATCAGGAGGAGCCGGCCCGTTGAACCCATTCTTCAACCGTCCGGTTGATCTCATCATGGATGTTGGCCAGCTTGTGATGGACTCTATAAGTGGCCCAGAACGCCAGATACAGAATATCCCATTAGAATATGGCGGCTTAACCAAACCTAACCGAAATATTAGAATTTCTCTAGATTTCCGAGAAGGCATTATATTTTACATCAAATAACATTAAAAGCATTTATGATACTTCCTTTAAATAAAAATATTTAAAGAGATAACGTAAATTTTATAAGTACTATGATATTACAGTATTTTAAAATCGATGAACCTAAATCAAATTTTTAATGCATGTTATGGATTTTTATTAGTAAGATGCAAACATATAGTGATCTAATGTCTTTCCAAAAAAATTATTTAACGTTTAATAACGACATAGTTTAAACAATATCAAATGCACATTTTTTATACATCAACTTAATAAATAATAATTCATTAAACGAAAGTAGATTAAAAAAACTTACATTATATAGCTAATTACATTATTCCAAAATAATTAACAAAATATGTAAAATGCTTAATTAGCATTCCAATGAATTTTCACGTCAATTTATTAGAAGTGAGAAATAAATTAAATATTGGTGAAAAATGTCGACTTTCGGGTGCATAGAAAAAGAATAAATTTAAACTTGAAACATTTGGAATCAAATTCTGAGTTCCTCATTTTACGAGAGAATCTCATCCTTCAATGTCATTGTGTTGAAGGATGAGATTCTTTTGTAAAATGTATTTTATAATAGGTCTAGCAAATTCCTGAAAAACTAACTAGCTATCATATCTTTGTATAAAATCGACGTGAATCTTTAATCTGGCCTAATCTCGTAAGCTATTTTGGTTAGTTTTAATTACGCCGCCGATTCATACAAAGGGTATATTTTGGCGATGGTTAATTTGAATTATGCCGCCGAATCGGATGAATGGATGAAAATACATTTGGAGAGAGCCACTTTTAGAGCCCATCATAGGCTGGTCAACACTCATGGTAGGATCTATCGGAAAGTTGAAGGATGGGGCTCAACGGCCAGATCCAGATCCCTCCTGAAAAACTGCAAGTGTGGAACTCGGAATAGAACTCGATCTTTCAAAGTCGCAAGCGACTGCTTTAATACACAGATTTTGGCGGTGGCCACTTTAGAACTTATCATGGGCTGGCTAACAGCATGAAGAAACTAACTGAAATACCGAAGGATAGAAAATCTAGAAAGATAGGAGGAAATTCTTAACAATCGAATGTATAAAAAGATATGAGAGTATGGATTATTTAGATGCCAGTCCTTAAGAGATTTGCTAGAAATAAAAAATACTGCATAGGCGTTTAATTAAAGAAATTATATTTTTGAGTAGCCAAATTTTCTAACTATTCCCGATTAATTGATAGCGTGCTAAAAGCTTACATAGACACAGAAATGCAATCATCTTTGAAGATCCCTTTCTTGAATTTTCACTTAGGCTTCTTTCGTAAAACTTTAAAAATAATGAGCGCTGACTAATAATGTATTTTTATTAATACTGTATATTTATTTCGGCGGCGGGATGACCGAGTTGGCATGCCACGCACGCAGGATGACCAGGGTTCACATCCAGAGTCGGCATCTTCTGAAAAGATTTTTCAGGGTTCCGGGCCCGGTCCGGCCATACCTGTCCTTCGTCATCCGGCCCTCTCTACGGGTGTGGGTGCAGCTCATGGTTGGAACTGTCCCCGCCACTTAGTAAATTCAGTCATTGGAAAGAGGCGTAAATATAAAAATTATATATATCGCTCTCATGGAATAATCATTTTAAGAAATGGAATTTGGTAATTCCTATCATTATTGTTGAATCTTTCCTAGAGATAAATTGTTAGCTTTATATAAATGTATATATACCATTAAAGGAATATTTAATGTTTTTGAATACGAATCATACACGTTCTTAATAAAAAAGCAACAAATTTTTATTTTTTCATTAAAAAAATGTTATATAATTTTGGAATGTATATCTTACTTGAATTCAGCATAAAAAATTTTGTTAGAAATAATTTACTTTATTTGCCATGTGAAAAGAATTTGCCGTCTAGTATTGCTACTGTTATTCAAAGTTTTGCTTATAAAGAATAGAAGTAAAAAACCATTATTCATTCATCAAGAGGCAAATTCTCTTCCAGATACTGAAAATGATATTTGGATTCGATTCAACACAAGTTATTTAGAGGATTGACATAGAAACACAGATATGGTGATCTAATATACTTCAGGAAAATATATCAAATAATACTAAAGAATATGTGCATTTGAGATAGACACATTGATGTAATACCAAAGAAACCTTTCTTTAAAATTATATTTGCTGTTTATATTATCATCAATAGTCATAAAGCATAAAAACCTAATTTTTCGCAGCTATAAATTCCATATACTGTTTATGTTAATAGAGATCGATCGATTATTTTCTCTGTCATTTCGATTTAATATGATCGTACCTATATCGATTAAAAGGCATCTACTATCTTATAATAGTCTTTTAGAGAGATAATTGCAGTTATAAGATGATATAAAAGGTAATTTAATAAAAGAAAACCCGCACAGTTTTTTTTTTAATTTCGTTTACATATATGAAAGCAATTATTACAATGCTGTATTTAAAGACACTAACTATATAATATATAGTATATGTGAACTATTCTTTCTATAAAAATAATTGCATAATTTCTGTTGAATTATCAAGTATGCTGATTTTTAAAAAAGTATCAAGCATTAAAACAATAATAATAATAATTTTACTATAAATTTTGTAAATAGGTCGTTTTCTTCTTTTCATTAAAATATAAGATTTTACTCTTTAATAGGCAAAGAATATAATTTCTTTATTAATACATATTTTCTTATTTTAAAAATATTTTAAAATCATCATCATCACAGAAGGTTTACTATAAAATAATTTTAATTAATATTACTTTACTTTTAATAATACTAATTACTTTTAATATAATTTAATTTTTTTACATTTAAAATTTTTCAAAATATCATTTCGATATATTTTCGTTATGTTAAATTATTTTAAGAACAAAATCACAGATATTTCTCTGTAAGTTATCTGTGATTATTAATTTTATATAAAATATTTTATACAATCAAATCACAATCATAATTCTTTATTAAATTTAATTATGCATTTCTATATAAAATTTGAAATTTATTTTTATACTACTGCTTATGAAAATAAAAAAACTGATAAGAATCGAATTAAATCTAACTAAAAGAACTATATTGCATTACAATCTTGTGCCGCTTACTAATTTTGTACGGTACAATTAAGTTCCAAAATAAATGTATATTGAACATTGTTACTAGATAAATATTTTTATTTAATTCATTATCTGCTGTTGTTAGTTCTTTGCATGATGCATCTTCAAATTAAATAAGTTGATGTTAATTTCAACTGTGTAAATCACTTAATACTATATAGTTTTCCAAAGTGGTTTATATTGTCAGTTCATGTTTGTTCAAGTCCTAAATATAGAATCCAATTTATGCTGATTCTACAGCGTATAAATTCGGTGGAGATGGCACCGATCTATATTTAGAATACCCATTAAGACCATTCAAGCCCTTAAGATAGCACAGAACTGAGACAAGAAATCCAAATTCCCAAGAAAAATCTTAAGATCAAAAAATTCAATTAGGATCAGTTCTAAATGGAAAGCCAGTATTTTCTCAATACGAATATTTTTCAATCTATATTTCATGTTTCCACCAATATAAACAATTTTTACCAAAAGTCAAAAAAGCTATTTTAAAGGAATGAAATTTTATATGATAGTATTATTATTTTATTTTATTCTCAATATACATTTATCATCATTCACTCATTTCATTTAGTGAATGATAATTTGTATTTTTAAAATATGTCATTTTTATTGATATTTAATCCTATATTCATAATTATCTTGATAAAATTCAGTTGTAAAAATTCACTTAACATTATCTAAAAAACCATTAAGAGAAAATTATCTACGATTTGATTTAATAATTGTTTTATTAAAAGATAAAGTGGAGAAGCGTTAAAAAAATCAAGTTTATTCTTCAATTTTTTTTAATATTTTTTCGAAAACTGAAGTTAGATTATATTGCAGATTTTACCGCTTCCTACTAATTCAAGGGTATGAGATGGTGAATAAATTTGAAGTCTCCACAAACTGGCCATCACCAAAGATAAACTTTTCAGAATAGCGAAATAGCATAATGAATCCAATTCAAAAGTGCAAAAAAATTACTATTATTCTGTTATTTTTAGTTATTAATGTTTTAAATTATAGAAACCAACTGACAGAAAATATCGCAGTAAAAATATAAAAAAGATCAATTATACGTATCAATAAATATGTAACTGCATTTCATAAAATTTGGAATTCAGACAAACACAAGTTTTTAAAATAGCTGTTTACATCAATAATTTATAGAAAAATCGGGCTAATTATTTATTAATAAATAAAACTAATATGCACTTTATTTAAATATGAAATATTTTATATTCTCATATTTAATGTTTAGAAATTTATATCTGAATAATACTACAGGCGTTTAACAGACAAATTCGTATAATTATACAGGAAAAAAATTTTAAATATTTTTATTATTGATAATTTTCTCAACATTTTCCAACTAAACTTGATAAAAAGAAATATTAATAAATAAAAACACAGAATATGTAAGATTTTTTCTAACGATGACTAGTATTTTTGATATTTTAGTAATAAGTTTCAGAATATTTCTTAAATAATTATTGAATCATCAAGTACTATTACTTATGTTCCCAAAATGAGATATTGCTACATAATTTTCTTAAAACTTTTTATAGATTTTTCCTTATTTGTATTGTTAATCCTTAGCGCTGTTTCCTTTTTAGTCGTTTCATCATTATTATTGTTGAATTAATTCAATTATTCTTTTTACCACTTAAAAAAGTCTTTTAATAAGTGAAAAATTTTGTAAATTATGGATATTATTATTCATAATATTGGGAAAAAGTTTTATATATTCTCCTCCCGAATGACTTTTACCTTCCTACAGAAACTGAAGACACACCTAAATATAAACTGTAAAAACAGGATCGAAATGTAAACAATCCTAAATGTTTTCCCAAACTGAATGCTTCATTTCCATGCGAAACGATTACATATATTTTTCAGTTATAGAATATGTAATAGAAAAGAAAAATAAATGAGAAAATAGAAAACATCATTGTAACAACTTGTAAGAAAACATGATTTGTCTACATTGACACCTACCGAAGTCTCAAAATGAATGTAGAATGAACGTAGGCGATGATGGGACAATTACGTCATAGTCTTTTTCTGTCCAAGTATTGCTTCCTTACAACATAAAAAAAACTATACATAAACGAATCGTCATTGTAAATGAATGCGGAATGAATATCCTAACCTATCGAAACAATGAAATATTTTTAAATATGATAGAAATTTATGTAATATTAAAAATATATATATTCTAAATTTAAGATGGAAATTCCTAATAAATTGCATTAAAATTTCATATTTTTCATTTTTTATTTATTTAAGGATAAAACTTTTGCAAACAACAAATAATTCGTACTAAAAAAAATTATTTCAATCTATTACCTATGTACTAAATAGTAGCTTCGGCACTATTTAATTATGGGTAACGTCGATTGTTTGTTTAGATAAAAAATATATTTTATTATAATAAAAAATATTATTATTAAATTTTTATGTATATTTAATAATAATTATAGTTAAAACAAGCAGATAATAGCTACATTATAAACTGCTATACAGTAACTGATCTTGTACAATGTTTTTTGCACAATAAAATACGGTATTACATGATTTACACACAATTATTTTTTTGGTTAATTAAAAATATTTAAAAAGTTAAAAAAATGGCATTTAAAAAATAAATTATGAGTCAGAAAACATAAACCTATATTTATCTAATAATGCAAGCTTGTAAATGGATTTGTGTTTATTTATAAAGAACGATGGAGGAAAACAAGATACTTTCTACTGGTAGCAAATGTATTTTTTAATTTAAAAATGAAGCTTTACATTACACGTAAAATATATTCAATTTTTATAAAGAATATTTCATTTTAAATTGTATATATTTTGAAACTGCTCTCAATCAAAACAATTGTTACAGATAAAAAAAAATTAATCTGCAAAACATGTAATATATCCTTATCCATAATTACAAAAATAAAATAATTGCACGATTAAGAATGATGCAAGAAGAAAAATAAACAAACTGAAATAATTATTTACAGAATTCTAATAAAAAACTTATTTCGTCTAGTTGGCATTACACGTAAAATATATTCAATTTTTGTAAAGAATATTTCATTTTAAATTGTATATATTTCGAAACTGCTCTCAATCAAAACAATTGTTACAGATAAAAAAAAATAATCTGCAAAACATGTAATATATCCTTATCCATAATTACAAAAATAAAATAATTGCACGATTAAGAAATAATGATGCAAGAAAAATAATAAACAAACTGAAATAATTATTTACAGAATTCTAATAAAAAACTTATTTCGTCTAGTTGAATCAATAATCGTTTAGTTTAGTTTCTGCCTCTAAAAGTGAAAAATCAATTCGATAAGAATACAAAATCTCCCATTTTGCAACTGAAACTAGTTCAATTAATCAATGAGCAATTGATGTATCTTTTATTTATAATTCTCATTTCAGATTTGCATAAAATTATTATTCTATATACTGTTTTGAAAATATTTATAAACTAGCATATGTAGCCATTGTTGTCCGAGCATTTCTTGCACAAAATTGTTTTCCTATACAGTATACGTATAATTATAATATATATATATAATACCGCTAATTATTTTAAAGACCATACTTTGAAAGAAATCTAGTTAAAAAATAAAACACCTAGAATCAACATTAAAATATGTTTAAAATGTGTTGTTTCATGTGATACTATTATTGGAGAAAATTAAAGGCCTAAGACACAATTGTCCTTTTTGAGCAACTGGCTGGCTGCCAAATAAGTAATGTACCTTCCTCTTGAAAAATCTGTGATCGATTCTGGGTCACATATCTCCAAATTTTTTTCAGACCGAATTCGGTTCTTTGATCCTATCCTTCACTATAGCCTGATCGCATCAAAATTTGGCTGGCTCACGATTTAACCATAACTGGTTCGTCGTTACATATCTCACGTGAATATTCAACAGTCTAAAATTTTTTAAAATACTTGTGTGTGTCGAACCTGCTAATCCTTATCCTTCTTATATCGGTCGCATCAAAATTTGGCTGGCTCACGATTAAACCCTAACTGGTTCGTCGTTACATATCTCACGTGAATATTCAACAGTATAAAATTTTTTAAAATACTTGTGTGTGTCGAACCTGCTAATCCTTATCCTTCTTATATCCGATTCTATAAAAAAAAAAAAATCCCGATTTTTGTAGTCCAATAGTTAGTAAAAAGGTGTATTATAGAAAAAACTGTCATTTTGGATTTTAAACTGGATGAAAATCAGCAAAATTTTTGAAATCGATGTAAAGAAATCGCTAAAGTAATGCCATGCAATATTTTATAAAAAAAGTTTTAAGTTCTTAACCAACTTTCAAATTATTGGTCCAACTGCCAGATTCTGTATTCTTTTTAGTTATTTTATAATCCAACAAAACAAATTTAAATAAAAATCTAAAAAAGCAATCTTGAATGATTAATGCTTTTATTATAAATTTTAATATTTACCATAATTTTCTCTCAATATTTCCTTTCAATTTTCAAAATACAATATTTGGTGTTGTACTACCTACAGCTAACCTGAATAAGCTATCCAATTTTCAAGTTCCTAATTTTATTTTCTTCTTAATAATTACCATAATTTTTTCTCAATATTTCCTTTCAATTTTCAAAATACAGTATTTGGTGTTGCACTACCTACAGCTAACCTGAATAAGCTATCCAATTTTCAAGTTCCTAATTTTATTTTCTTAACATATTGTTTATTATTATAGATTATGTTGAATTCAGGAAAATAAATACAACATAAATATGAAATGACAATCAAATTGCATTGCATATAAAATATTTTCTTTTTAATACACTTTACATAAAGAAAAATGTTTATATCAATAAACAAATTCAGTATATTCCTACACGCAGTATAGTTACAACTTTTCTTTATTAAACTCTGCATAGAAAAGTTGTGTAGTGCTGTTTTAAATTAGTATATTCAGATAGGGTTAAGCAGTTGATGTAAATGAGCATTGATCTGTAACAGGATATTCCGATTAACCGTGATATTGGAAGAATGAATCACCCCAATAATCCACAAAATATTATCAAATACAGTATATTCCGATTAACCGTGATATTGGAAGAATGAATCACCCCAATAATCCACAAAATATTTTTTAAAAATCTGAAATATGAATAATATACATTTAATATTAAAAAATAAATAAATTGCATGCATACATATATTCAAATGTCCTATAATTTTATTGAAAAAGGAAACAAATATTGTGATAATTTTTTGCTGAAAATTACTTTATTTGCAACAAGAAATTATCGCAATATTTAAAATTTTGTTTCTAATTTTATCGCCATTTATTTAAAATATAATAAATCAATCTAGAACGTTTAAATTTTTCAGATAGCGCATAAAGAAAAACCGATAATTTAACATATCTTCCCAGTTGCGGATTACCGCCAATTAATCCAATCTTGGTTAATCGGAAGTTTACTATAATTTAATATATGAAACAATTATATAATCTAAACAGCTAGGAACATTTAAATTTTTCAGATAGCGCATAAAGAAAAACCGATAATTTACGTTATCTTCCCAGTTGCGGATTACCGCCAATTAATCCAATCCTGGTTAATCGGAAGTTTACTATAATTTAATATATGAAACAATTATATAATCTAAACAGCTATAACATATGCAAAAATACAACATATCTTTTATGGAAATGTTTATGGTAGGAGCACAGGGTAGGAGAGACCGGGACTAGTTGTAACACATTTTATTTTGTAATATGAAAATTTCAATTTTCAGAAAAATAAATACGCCAAAGATCGCTTATTAGTCTCTTCATCAGTTCAACACAAATTTGATTCGATTAAAATTAGTATTTTAAATATATCTTTTATGGAAATGTTTATGGTATGAGCACAGGGTAGGAGAGACCGGGACTAGTTGTAACACATTTCGTAATATGAAAATTTCAATTTTCAGAAAAATAAATATGCCAAAGATCACTTATTAGTCTCTTCATCAGTTCAACACAAATTTGATTCGATTAAAATTAGTATTTTCAAAAACATATTTTTCTGAATAATGGCAAATGCGTGGATGAGCAAATATTAAAATCTACGTTGCTGTCAGGGCACGTTTCAAGACTCTGTGGGATACATTGTAACAGTACAAAATTTCAATGAAATTTAGCCTCTCCCAAGTTTTTCTTGCACTCAAATTTTAGAATATAGCTTAGTAAATTTCAATTTGTCGTCTGAATTCTTTCTATGTTTGTCTTTGTCACTCTGATAATTCAGAGTGACAAAGACAAAGATAGAATTATCAACTGTGCATTATTCGTGATTTCATCTCTAATATAATGCATTGGATCCATTTTCCGTACTGCAACTATTTTCTTCATTATAAACGAAACAACATAATTTTCATCATCTGAATTATTGTTGCTTGAATATTTGAGGTTGTGAATCAGCATCATTGATCTAGATCAGAAGTTCTCAACCAGTAGTACACAAAGTATGATTGGCGGCCGAATGGCCGAGTGGTAACGCTGTAAGTTTTTCTTGCACTCAAATTTTAGAATATGGCTTAGTAAATTTCAATTTGTCGTCTGAATTCTTTCTATGTTTGTCTCTGTCACTCTGAATTATCAGAGTGACAAAGACAAAGATAGAATTATCAACTGTGCATTCTTCGTGATTTCATCTCTAATATAATGCATTGGATCCATTTTCCATACTGCAACTATTTTCTTCATTATAAACGAAACAACATAATTTTCTTTATCTGAATTATTGTTGCTTGAATATTTGAGGTTGTCAATCAGCATCATTGATCTAGATCAGATGTTCTCAACCAGTAGTACACAAAGTATGATTGGCGGCCGAATGGCCGAGTGGTAACGCTGTCGGCGTTCCACGCAGGAGGAACCGGGTTCGCTTCCCGGGTCTGGTAACTCCTGAAAAGATTTTTCGGGGTGCTGGGCCCGGCTCGGTGATCCCCGTCCTTCACCATCCAGTCCCCCTCCACGGTTTGCTTCCCGGGTCTGGTAATTCCTGAAAAGATTTTTCGGGGTGCTGGGCCCGGCTCGGCGATCCCCGTCCTTCACCATCCAGTCCCCCTCCATGGGTGTGGAGCAGCCCGTGGTTGGAACTGGCCCCGAACCTTGATAAACTACATTTACCGCTTCCTGGTGCACTATAGCCTTTGTTGCTGATGCTCCAAAAACCCCAACAACAAACAAATAAAACATAAAGTATGATTGGTGGTAAACAGAGCCTGCCAGAGGACAATGCGAACATGCCATCGCACAAGGCTCCGGGATCCTACATGATCCATTTCTTGTTCGAAACTTTTTTGTGCGATCTGGTAAGGACATGTAGTTGTTATTTTTAAGAAAATCGCAGGATTCTGGAGTTCTTAGTCTCAATAGAAGATACTCTATCAATCATTCTAGCGTTATTAAAAGACCCCGCACAACTTTACACCGGGCCCCGCTTTTTCTTGACCGTCCCTGGTGGATTTAGTTCTTATTAAGCCGCAGAATCTCACTATGGATATTTTTGGCGGTGGCCAAATTTAGTGTTTATCACAGGCTGGCCGACATTCGTGATAGGATCAACTGGGAGATTAAAGAATAACTATTGTTCAGAATCAAAATTCTACTAAAACGGCTGTTTTTTAGCAATTTTAAAATAAGGTAGTTTGAATTGTTTAATATATTTCCCATCATTGTTTTCATCCCCATCTATCGATTTTAATTACTGAAAATTGGCCAAAAATATTCATCGATGAATGATAAAGGTAATGCCAAACTATATATACACAGGAAAGTACACAGGTAAGCGATCTTATTTTTATATTCTTTTGTAGATCTTAAAACAGAATATGCATTTTGATGTTATCATCATTGATTTAACATCTAAAAGTATTATTTTTAAAGGATTTGATAGAAATAAGCACAAAACTTGCAACATTCCTGATAGGATCAACTGGGAGATTAAATAGTAGTTATTGTTCAGAATCAAAATTCTACTAAAACAGCTGTTTTTTAGCAATTTTAAAATAAGGTAGTTTGAATTGTTTAATATATTTCCCATCATTGTTTTCATCCCCATCTATCGATTTTAATTACTGAAAATTGGCCAAAAATATTCATCGATGAATGATAAAGGTAATGCCAAACTATATATACACAGGATAATACACAGGTAAGCGATCTTATTTTTATATTCTTTTAGAGATCTTAAAACAGAATATGCATTTTGATGTTATCATCGATTTAACATCTAAAAGTATTATTTTTAAAGGATTTGATAGAAATAAGCACAAAACTTGCAATATATTCATGTCATGTGGCGGCTGTAGTATGTTTTTGTTAGTATAAGTCTCCTACCATTACCAAAACACGTTAAACATGATGTTTTCACTAGCAAATTTTCATGATGATGATGATAATGATGTTTTCAAACACTATAGATGTATTTATCATTACTGATTGAGATAATTTGTAAACACATACCTTAATATTCAATAATACAGTAGAGTACTATTAATTGGTAAAAGTTTTGTCGGTTATAAGATTTGAAATAAGAAATTCTATTGAGATTTCCTAATATAAACATCTGTGAATTAGGATTAAGGAATGGCATTATAGAGGATTTAAATGTCTGGCATTGTAGAATACTTTCGCTCATATACTGTATATGAAGTTGCTGAAATGAATCAAATTCAAAAATACTTTAGTAGATTTTTTCAGCAGATAAAATTTCTTTAAAACACTATAAGTAAATAAATAGTTGATTAACTGATATAATGAGTTCTATACAAGAGCTGATTGCGAAAATATCAGGAAATTTATTGTTCGATTTTTTCAGCAGATAAAATTTCTTTAAAACATAATCAACTATTTATTTACTTATAAACTGATATAATGAGTTCTATACAAGAGCTGATTGCGAAAATATCAGGAAATTTATTGTATAAAAACCCTTAAAAATACTGGTTCCATAAAATCGTTTTTATGCACTTACTGTAGTTCTCTTCGTAATAAGCGACTCGTATATAAATTTGTTACATCATGTAAAAAGTCAACCTGACTGCTGAAAAACGGAAACAGTATGGTGGAGGATTTAAGAATTGCATACAAACCTTCTATATAAGCGCTTTTTTGAACGATAGGATTAGAAAAATCTTATTCTGAAGAGAATCATGCTACAGGGTGTCCCACTCGTAAGGGGCCCCGGGAAGTGTTATAAAAATCTTAATAAAAGAGGATATGAAACCAAATTTGTACATGACATACCTTTATGGTTGAGAAATGAAGGTACGTTACAAGAGGCGCTGGAAGTGACCTCTCCTCTGTATACACAGTTCAACACAGTGCTACATATTGTCCCATCTTGCTGGGACAACATGCCACACGTCTAAAGCGAGTATAGCTGCGGTGGAATCATTTTTCCCTGACAGTGATTTCCAAAGGATTATGGCTCCAAGGTCACCTGACTTGACCCCTCTGACTTTTCTCTGTGGGGTCGCCTTAAAACTAATGTGTACAAGAACAAAGCACGCATCATCGACGAGTTACATGAGAACATCCGCCGTGAAATCAGGCAGTCATGCCCAATACTCTGGCAGCAACATTCACGAACATGCAGTTACAAGAGGCGCTGGAGGTGACCTCTCCCCACCTGTATACACAGTTCAACACAGTGCTACATGTTGTCCCATCTTGCTGGGACAACATGTAGCACTGTGTCTCGTCTAAAGCCAGTATGGCTGCGGTGGAATCATTTTTCCCTGACAGTGATTTCCAAAGGATTATGACTCCAAGGTCACCTGACTTGACCCCTCTGACTTTTTTCTGTGGGGTCGCTTTAAAACTAATGTGTACAAGAACAAACCACGTACCATCGACGAGTTACGTGAGAATATCCGCCGTGAAATCAGGCAGTCATGCCCAATACTCTGGCAGCAACATTCACGAACATGCAGCACTGTGTATACAGGTGGAGAGAGGTCACTTCCAGCGCGTCTTGTAACGTACCTTCATTTCTCAACCATAAAGGTATGTCATGTACAAATTTGGTTTCATATCCTCTTTTATTATGATTTTTATAACACTTTTCCCGGGGCCCCTTAAGAGTGGGACACCTCTATATTGGAATTGAAAACTCCAACATATCATTAATCATAATATGAACTGTTTTCTAAAATAAGATATATTCTAATTAAGGTTAACCTATACTTTTTCATGTTTAACATTTTAATTTTTTTAAAAGTGGGACACCCTCTATATTGGAATTAAAAACTCCAACATATCATTAATCATAATATGAACTGTTTTCTAAAATAAGATATATTCTAATTAAGGTTAACCTATACTTTTTCATATTTAACATTTTAATTTTTATATAACCAAAATATTTTCGAAATTTAATAAATGACACTGCAATGAATTATGGTTTTGCTCTAATCTCTTATGATTACCATATGTAAGCAATTAATTAATGTTAAATTCATCGATTATGTATACCTCATAAGTATGAGTTAGCATTCTATTGGAATCATTCTCATACACTTATGTTAAAATGATGTCACTGAGAACTATTTGTTGAATACTTTCTCATGCATGAATTATGAGTGAGATCAAATAATATAGTACCATATTGAATTTTTGATTTGTCCTTAAAATAAAAGTTGAAATTAATATTATGAGAATAGATATTTTTTAATAAAAAAATAATAATTTTCGATATATAATTTATGAAATTCATAATCTTGAGGAATGCTGAAAATTTCTGTCTAATTATATAAATTCCCTAAATTCCGAATTGTAGATATCATTGATAGATAACCGATTTCCAAAAAGCGATTAAATAAAAATGAAAAGAAACGATTATAGATTGTTATCATATCTTTGCGGTCTGAATATTTTTTTAATAAATTTATGAAATTACATTTCCATTTAAACAATTAAATAAAAATGAAAAGAAACGATTATAGATTGTTATTATATCTTTGCGGTCTGAATATTTTTTTAATAAATTTATGAAATTACATTTCCATTTAAATTCTTCAGTGTTAATTTTAAATAAACTGGACATAATATATTTTAATTCTTAATGATTAAATTAAAACTTACGTGATTTCTATTCATTTGATAAATATAACTTAATCTTCGAATTCACATAGATGTAAGAACTTATTTAAAATTATATATTTCTTTTGAATATTTGAAATCTATCTTTCATAAGTAAATCAAATACTTTCATTCAAAAATAATTTCCATTTAACTGTAGTGTGATAAATAATGATAGACAAGCGTCAATATATGATCCAGCTTGGATTCTCTCAATTTTCCAAATAAGCCGAAGGTATTTCTAAACGTTCATTTGAGGTATAACGCGATATTTTGTACAATTAATAAAACTGTAACTATAAATAGAACATTTCTCAAAAAATTTGGGACTTCAGTGTAATGCAGATATTTATACAATTTTTTTTTTGTATCTAAAAATATAATCCAGGCCTCAATTTTTCTAAAATAGTATTAACCTCCTCAGTCCTGAGGAAAATTTTGTAATGCATACTACAAACTTTTACTGTTACTCATCTTGTTAGAGTTCTAAAACTAAAAAATTTCTTTCAATTTCTGTTGTTTTGTTGTTGCATAACAAAACTAAAGAACTGAAAAATATTAGATTAAGCACAAAAATTTAAAATGTGTTCCCTATAGGGAACTTCAGGACTGAGGAGGTTAATTATTCTAACACACTTTTGTCAGAAAGCATAAGTTTATGAATTTTGATTCAGGGTTTTTCATTAATGTTTTCTAGCAGAAACAGCTGGATCTAGATGCAATTTTGTGACTTCTTATTTAACGAAACTAGAGAATTTTAATTTACTTTCTTTAAATAGTGATGAAACAAGCTATCTGTTTTGGTTTATCCCCATTAAGAAGTTTTAAATCAATTGGTAAATATATGAAATTCAGTATAGATATTTCTATTCTTAAAAGTGATTAGCATTCATTAATTCCATACTTTAAACTCTAAAAATGGCAAGCATTCAAAGTATGGTGTTTTGAACAAATGGTAGAATTTTATATTCAGTAAAAAATTAAGCCATTGAAGATAACTATTATTATACATTTAACCTGATTGTTTCAAACTTTAGAACTGCCTCTTAATAACCTTTATATTAATTGACAGTTTTTTTTTTTTAAGAAGTTCAATATAGAAATCATGCCACTGAAAATAATTAATTTGCATCTTCAATCATTCTAAAATGGCAAAAGTGTAAAAAAGTTGGATAGTTTTCCAAAAGTGCTTGTTTATATGAGCAACGTTTACAAAAAAAAAAATCACTTTAATTAGACTCACATAATTTGGTAAGTATATTTTTGGATTAGTTTTCTTAAACAGGATTTTTGCTGAGGGAGACAGCCACTAAACTGGAGTTATTTTATGAATTTTAGAAAGTTTTCTTTGAACTTCTAATATATATGTATTGAAATTAAAAAAATTGGCACTATTCTCCATAATTTTTCTCAAACTTTTTTCTTTTCTTAAAAAAATCCAGTGATCCAGATATGCCTCTTCAAAGTCAAAATATTTATAATTATTGCTTATTTTTTATGCATTAATTATCTATTATCTATCATATATTTATTTTTATGTACTGTATTATCTATCGATTTTTAATAAAATGTAATCTAATAGATTAATAAGTTATCAGAAATTAAATTCTGATTATAAAAATTAAGAGTTTAGGATTAGAATCTTTTAAGTTAATTAGAAAACTGAATTAAAGCAACCATCAAATTAACTTGAAGGATTCTAGTAAAATTGTAAACTGAATTGATGATAAAAAATTTAATTATCCTAAATAAAAACATTATATATATCAGAATTCTTGAAATTTAACAAACTGAAATTTAAACAAATATTTTAATATAATAAAATTTTCTTTGTTTAATAATTTAATCAGATTATTAAACAATTAAAACATTTATTATTTTAGTTTGAAAAACTTACTGACTAGGTGGTATAGGTGATTTGAATCTTTTTACAAGATTCTATGTTGAAATAATATAAAAAATATAGTTATGTTAAATATATATTATTTTATGGTAAATTAATTATTGAAATATAGTTTTAATATGTAAATTATAATATCACTTTCTGATTGTAACAAATTTGATATTCTAGAACTCATACAATGCCATCAGTAATTAAACAGTATTTTTTATCTTCAATGGACAAGCATGGTATTACAAAATAATTTTCACTATTCAAAAGCTGCTTACATTATTATAGATATCAAAACATTAAATTATATTTGTTGAAAATATTTGCTTTATTATCTATTATTTGCAGTATAGGTATCTGTGTCATCAAATTTTATGTTTTAATTATTTTATGCCAGTGGTCCCCATGCAGTGCAGTGTAGATGATGGTAGGTGTGGAAGGGAAATGAAAAGATAATCAAGGATTTTAGAAACATTTAAAAAATTTCATGTGCCAAAAATAAATATGGAAGTCATTTTCTTTTTTATTTTGATGTAGAGTTATTAGGTTTCTATAGGCTTCTCTAAATACATATAGAAATCTGTAGAATTTTCCAAGTTTCCAGATTTTTATTCAATAATATAATTAATTTTTTTTATATTGAACGCTATGACCTAGAGAAAAAAGTATGAGAACCATTGCTTTATTATCAATCTATATACAGGATATCCCAGCTTAAATAGGATTATTTTTAGGTAACTAGCCAGCTCAAACTTGGATCCTTTCAGAAAAACTATGTGTAGGATTCAAAATTGAATTGGATCCTCCAAGATAGTAAGCAACTGTTTTACCACACAACTTATGTGTTTATTCTTTAATATAACAATTTTTAGTGTTACATTATTGTGACACACTAATACTGTATAATATATGCTCCAACATACATTTTGACTTATGTAGTTTTATAAAATGATCCACCTATATAGCTCAAGGACTGCCTATACATCATTTTTTATAGCTGACTATACTTTTCAACATTATACCATTATCTCCTTTCTTCAAATTACTCTCTCTTGAACAAGTTCTGGTATCATATTTCACTATATTATTTTTCAGATCCATCTTTATAACATCTCACCATCTATTTTGTGATTTATTTATCTCTTTTGTCAACAATAGCAATCTCATATAGCATCATAGGCATCTGTTCTCACCATCCTTTCTATATGATTTAAATATGTCAATCTGGATTGTCTAATTCAAAAATGGTGCTAAAACTTATTTTCTGTTCTTACTTATAAAATTATCATGATGTCATTGAATATAGCTATTCATTCAAAATATTAATCTTAAGATCCTCAAATCAGCAATCTTCAGTTTTGATATTAATGGATTTTTTTCAGATCAATTTTCATTATCATGCAACATAATTTTTGATTAATTAAAAGCAAGGTTATCATCATCCTATGAAAAGATCATTTTATTTTTAAATTTTTTTATTCAATACTGCATTTCTTAACAGAGCACTAATATTGCAATTATAATTTAAAACAGCTAATATCATGCTCTTTCTATAATTCTCATTAAAAATACAATCTAAATATGTTATATCAGAAACTCATTAAAATATATCATTGATCCATCTTGATTGTAAATTTTTTCTTACTAACAGCTATTATTTTTAATCTTTGTGGCATAAATATCAACAAGCAGAAGTTAAAATTTTTGTTAACTTCTATGTTATTCTTTAGTAATAATCTTTCAAATTTGATATCAGAACTAATTATATTTAGTTCAAAATTGTTTCAAATTTATCAAAATTACAAATTATTTATAATGTTATAAACAGCAAAATCATGGAAAGGACATTTAATTTTCTCCATTTCATCTGCATTGGTAAAACAACTATTAGTTTTAAATATTGTTAGAATTTGGAAAACATACCAGTTTATCTGCAATCACATAAGAATGCTGATTACTACATAAAATTCCCTTGAATTGTTTAAATAAATAAGCAAATTCAAAATTATCTCCAAATTTACAAAAAAATAAAGTTGTGATTAATTTTCAACTATCAGTTATTATGATAACCGATCTATATTGTTTCCTAAACTAAAGTCTTCTCAAAAATTGAATAATTAAAAATATGGAGATTTTAATCAATAGAATAACTAAATGAAAAGCAATGTCAATGATAAGCAAGATCACTATTAATGATAGCAATTACTTGCTATTTTCAAGAAATATTAGACAGATCTTTTGGTGATGATACACTTTCATTATTCTATGTATAGCAGTGAGAATTATCATCAGAAATGCTATACAATCATTCTTTGACTTATGTAAATTTGATTTTATGAAAAATATTTTCATAAATTTTTTCAGAAATATAGCAAAAAATGCTACTGTATTTGTATGTAACAAGTTTAAGCATGTTAGTTTATATTATTGAATTTCATATTATCTGACTTATGTTTTTGTGTATTGTTTGTTGCTCTTAAATATCATATACCGGTATAGTATCGTTCTATGCAATGTTCTCATTTTCAGTCAGAGAACAATATGGTAGCATAACATTTTATAGGTGCAATCATTGTAATCATCTAGCCTCAGGAATTTTTAAATTTAGAAATTTTGTTAAAAAATTATTTTTCCGACTTAAATAAAGTTCGACTTGCATAAAGTTATGAAAAACATAATTCTAATATAAGTTGGGAATGGCTGTACTATTCATTCAGTAATTATAAATTTTTCTATTAATAATTAAAAGATTTTTTATTATTTTCTAAAATTAGATATCATTACAATTTATTGATGATATTAATTTTCGAAAATAATAATGATTATAATTATTTTTATCATTCAAATTAAAATAAAAACTTGTTCAATATAAATTGTTCTAATTTATATACACACAGTACAATGCTAATATTAAAAAAAAAAAACAATACAATGGCACCATATCTAAGCATCCCATCAAATCAACGGATTAAAAAATAATTTAAAAATCTTAAATAGTTCATAAAAAAAACTGAAGATAAAAAAAATATTTGTCACAATATTTTTTTAAGAGCTTGGCAGTAAATATATTAAATTCAGTGTTATTTATTAATTTATTGTAAAAAAATTACAATGCTTTCTTTACACAACCTAATTAAAAGAAAAAAAAATATGCAGATAAAAATACTCTTGAAAATATTTTCCAACAAAAACTTATCAATATTTATTTAAACATGTTTTATGTCTATGATTTTGTACTTTGTATATACAATAATTCAGATATCATTAGAGATACAGATTTATGCATATAAAAATTATGGGTGTAATTATTCTCTCTTTGCAGTTACATTTCACAAAAATGGAATACGACACTAAATGCATTTATTAAAAAAATATAGAGTCTACATAAACTGAATCCTAATATAATATATTAAGATAGCAGCTTCCTTAAGGCTCCTTTCACACTGCCAACGACAACGACCAAAGACTTGGTCTCTGTCACTTCATCAAGGTCACTCATATGTTCACACTTGTTTCTATTAGTCGTCATCCTGAAATGGTTGAGTCACTAGTTGTTCTCATCTTAACCAAGATTCAAGATTTAGATTCGTTGTCATCCTGAAATGGTTGAGTCACTAGTTGTTCTCATCTTAACCAAGATTCAAGATTTAGTCATTGTCGTTCTACTTCGACCAATCAGGAAGAAGCATTTTTATAAAGTAAAAATGAAGGAAATTTTGATTTCGGCCTTACGAGAGAGACCTTGGCTGTATGATGCTTCTCGTAGAGATTATCAAGATTTATCAATAATTTAAAAATTTTTTTTATCGAAGGAACTAATGTTAGCACAAGTAGATCGTATTTGCTGACTATTAAAACAAACGTTTGCACATGCTTGATATAAATTATCATAGTCTTCTTCAAACTGATGCGAACAGCTAAGCAATAAGTGAAAATAAGTAGTCTTTGTTTTTGGTTGTCATCTTTAGTCTTTTGTCTTTGTCAGTGTGAAAGGAACCTAACAGTATTAAGTATTAAGTATATTAGCAATTGTTACCTGGTTATAAGGCAAGTTTGCAGAGTAGGAATCCAACCTGTGTTATAAGACAATCACACTACTATAATTGATGACCTCAGAATGTCTTTCAAACATATATTTATTTATCTGTAATTATCTTTTTCTCGTCTGTTTGAAAGAGATTCTGAGGTCATCAATTACAGTAGTGCGATTGTCTTATAATATAGGTTGGATTCCTATCCTGCAAACTTGCATTATAACCAAGAAATAGAGTACTATTAAAGAAGCAGTTGAAAAGTTCAGCTGCTACCTTAATATATTAGATTAGGACTCAGTTTATATAAATTCCATATTTTTCCAATAAATGTTTTTTCAGCTAAAACACACATCATCCTCAGTAAATTTCTAAAGACATTTGAAAATGTTTTTGGAAGATTCACTAAGGATAGATGTATTAACCATAGTGATGTACAAACTGAAGATGACCAAGAATTTAAAAGATTTTGCCAGCAGAGTTTTTAGTGAAATGTTTTTCTAGTCCTACATTAGCTATTTTAAGTTTTATGTTAGCAAAAAAGTTTTTACCTGTTCATTAAAAGATTTATTTCAAGTAAACTTAACAGCAAAATTATAAAACAGTTATTAAACTTAATTCAATATTTTAAAAACTAGTACTTAAAGTTTGTTTCATTTAAATTTAATGATATTTAATGGTAATATATGTTAGCCAATAACTATAAATTAGCATATATTTAATTTTGAAATTTGTTAATAAGTAATTAATCAAAATTATGTATTCTATTACAAAGTAAAGGCAGAAAAGATAAAAAATTTCTGATGACTTATTAAATAGTTGTTTAGCATGCTTTAAGTATGCATTTGATGATTTAAATTCAAAGTAGCAAACTATTTATATAATTTAATATTAAATTTTAATTATTATAAAATATACAATATTTTTAAATAGATTTAATAGAACTAAGACCCTTTACAGAAAATGAATTTTTCAAAACTGATTTTTTATCATCCAAATTAAATAATATAATATAGTGGATCCTCATTTAATATTGCTTTAGATAATGTTTATGATCACTATTACATCACTAGCAAAAAATAGATTAATTTAAAAATTAAAAATTTTAAGGTACAAAATGGAATAAAGTTTTATTTTTTTTTTTATATTTTTCTTCAAAATAGAGATAGAAAAAGATTAAAACCTATAGTAGTTATAGAAAATAAAGTAATATATTTTATATGAGTATTAATTCAATATTATAGAAGAACATTATACTATCCTAGACTATGAGTCTCTATATCCTTCGATAAAACAGGCTCCGGCAGAGGACATTCAGCTGGATTTATCAGGTAAAAATGTTTCAGCTTTCCAATCAGAAGACCTGAATCAAATTAGGAACCTAGCCTTTATAAATCTATATGAGAATCATCCATCCCAATCTTGTATCATCCAGATGACATTCAACAGTGTTGACAATCTATGAGTGTCTAAAAGTGGCATAACTATTTACTTTAATTGAATGATTGAAATCTGACATTAAACAATTAATTGTGGATATAACACCTGTGAATTTTAAGCTGTTCTTTATTAGAAAATAATTTTCATTACCCATAAGACATGACATATAACTACTATGTAAAATTTTAAAATTAAAGTTTGCAATTAAATCATGGTTTTGTTTCATCTCATTCCATTATTGAACAATACTGTAATATTTAAATAAGATAAATTATTGAATATTTTCTCTTCTATCATAGGAACATAAACTTTAAATACTAAACCAACCTCAAGGGAACTTTAATCCAAATAAATCCTGATAATCTGCCTTAATTAATCCCTTGATTTATAACGGATTTTTTAATGATTTTGAAATAATTTAAACTAATTACGAGATGGCACTAAAAATTAGTTTAAATTATTTCAAAATCATTAAAAAATCCGTTATAAATCAAGGGATTAATTATGGCAGATTAATCAGGATTACATAGGAACATAACTGTGATTTATAACACTAGGTCAATGGAAATTTTGGTTTCAGTTGATGTCATTTCAATTAAAGTCAACATAGGAACATAACTGTGACTTATAACACTAGGTCAATGGAAATTTTGGTTTCAGTTGATGTCATTTCAATTAAAGTCACAATCTTCAGAAACCTATTCTAATCTTAAATGAGGATCCACTGTATAGGCAACAAAATTTTAAATAAAAATATATATTATATAAGCATAACATTTATTGTTATTATTTATTATATTATAATTATTCCTAATCAAGTCTATAATAAATCAATGGAATTAAGAGTTAAAATTTTAACTTTGTAGTAATTCATAAAATAGCAAATGAATCAAAAAATATCACTGAATCATTTCTGAAAAATAATTTTTCCTGTTCCTTTCTTCTAAGATATAACAACATACAATTAATATTCAGCCTAAATTTTTGTAATTTTTGAATTTTTAAAAACTTGAAAATAAAATGTCATATTTTGTATGAATAAATTTATAACATTTGAAATTTAATCATTTATTTTAAATAATCTGAATAATTGGTTAAGTTAATGGTGTTTATAATGGAAATGTTTATTATTTTAATCATAAAATAAAATTATGATATTTTTTCAAAATTGTTAATCTTTATTATTATTTTTTTTTTATATCAGATTGTTTTGATGTTTAAATTTGCTAATATAAACTTTCTCTAGTTATAAACTTTTACACACAAAATATGCCATTTATTTTCAAATTTTTGAAAATTCAAAACTGCAAAAATTTTTAAAATTATAATTGCAAAATGATCTAATAATAAATATACAGGTACTCCCCTATTTACAATCATTTGAATTATGATATTCCCACTTTACAATTACACTAATGATATTTCAAACTTGGTATTTTCATAATATATTAGATAGAATTATCTTTTCTGGTTTATTAAAAATTTACAGTCAGCCAATGGCTGCATAATAAAGCAATCGCTTGTTACAAGATAGTAAGCGATTGCTTTACTATGCAGCTATCCAGTTTCCAAGGTGGTAAAACTGTCTGGAATTGAATCTAGATTCAGTTCCAGACAGTTTTACCACCTTGGAAGCTGGATTCAATTTTGGATGTATATATCTTTTTGGAAGATCCAAAATCAAATCTAGACGATTTTATCACATTCAAGAATCCAATCGTCCATTGTTTGCTATTATTATTAAAATTACTATAATTGTTGTCATTTTCAATTTTTCAATCTATGATGGAGTTATCAATGCATAATCCCATCATAGTAGAGGAGCAACTGTAAAATTATTATTATTTAACATAAAAGAATATTTCTTCCAGGTGGAAGAATGGTTCACTAGAAATATTATTTCTAAGTGATATAAGTCTTCCACATATAATTGGATATTTATTTCAGTGATTCAAATATAAATTACTTCTAATCAATCCAATCAATAATATACATCAAATAATATATTTATATACATCTTTTTTTTTTATTTTGGGTTTTGTGTTAGAATAAATTTCTAGTTATAAAATTTTGACTTATGTGGGACCAAGGACTGTAATGAGAGGCAAGATTTTAGGCCTAAATGCGATAAAAGTCAGGTTCTGATACCAGTCGGGTATGAAGCCGACAAACAAGCGAGCGGTATATCTATTTAGCGTGTGAGTAAGGACAGGTAATAATTGTGCCAATCAGCAAGTCGACACAAAGACTGCATTCATTGCAGAACAGCTTCCTTTATAAAAACAGAGATCTATATCACAAACTGCTGTGACAGATAATCATCATATTGAGAGAAAAAGATACCTGGAATACAATGCAATACTGTATCGTCCAAGAGATCCACAATTTCTACATTCGAGGACGAATGCCAGACAATGTTCTTTAGTCCTTATTATACAGTCTTTAGTCCTTTATATGGGAATCAAGGGTATGCACTAGAACAGGGGTGGGCAAAAGGCAGCCCATGGGCCAGATCCGGTCGCAGCATTAACTAGAACACATTACAGTTTCAAGATCCACATTTGTAAAATTCTACTCGAAAAGAAAAAGTAAAATAATGAATACTGGCACTAGTGTACACGTATACTACCAAGTTACTCCAAATTTTGATGATGTTATTAACCATGAACATAGTAAATTTCATCATTCACATTAAGTTATAAATTTGTTTTTACAAAATTAATTACGTAAGTATCTAATATCTTGTAACATTCTGATGAATAGGTTGCTAGCAATCAATCAGTTTGATAAAATATTTATGTTTTTAAAGAAATTTATCCGAATTTATTAATTCATAGGACGAATTATTTTCTAATCTTTCTAATGAAAAAAATAGTTTCTACGGATGCTTTTGAACTCTTTTTATATGTTAAACCTTTTATAAATGTTCTTGATGGACATTTAGTTTATGATTTGCATTAAAGAATCAGTTTTATCTATTATTTTTTTCTAGTTACGCTGCTGTTAATCAATTTTGTCTATTATATTCTTCCAGTTACCCTGCTGTTAATTAGTTTTGTCTATTACATTCCTCCAGTTTAACTGTTGTTAATCAGTTTTCTCTATTATATTTTTTCATTTATGCTGCTGTTAATCAGTTTTGTCTATTACATTCTTCCAATTACGCTGCTATTAATCAGTTTTGTCTATTGCATCTTTCCAATTATTCTGCTGTTAATCAGTTTTGTGTATTATATTCTTCCAGTTATGCTGCTGTTAATCAGTTTTGTCTATTACATTCTTCTAGTTTGTCTATTACTACGGTGGCCAAATTGCGGCACGCAAGCCACATGTGGCTGTTTGATACCTTTAATGTAGCTCCATACCATGAAAGTAAATAGTTAATATGGAGAAGATACTCATTTAATTTAAAAAATAATAATATATTTGTAATTTTTTTCATTTATTGTAAAAAATAGTATACATTTATACGAAATAAATGCATATGAAATGCATGATAAACAATTTTTGAAACCATTGTTAAGATTATCCGAAAAAACTAATGCGGCTCTCATTGACCCAGAAAGAAACTAATTGAGATTCTCAAGTATTTGAGATTCTCGTATGTGGCTTGTAAAGAAATGAAGTTTGGCCACCCCTGGTTTGTTATATTCTTCCAGTTATGCTGTTATTAATTAGTTTTGTTTATTGCATTCTTACATTTTTATTTATTATATTCTTCCAATTATGCTGCTGTTAATCAGTTTTGCGTCTATTTCACCAGTTACATTTTGGTAAACTGGCGAATGTTTGGAAATTGTGTTTACCACGTTTTCCAAGCACTCTAAACCCAGATTCTAAAATTACTACAACTGCTTACAATTCTCGAGAGCTCTTTCTTTAAAAATAAACGTTTCTAGTATTGTATATCAATTAATCTTAACTAGAAGTAGTCAGTCACCTCGCCGAATCAATTCATTCACCAGAAGTACTTATAATAATTCAAAGTTTGAATCACTTCTCCACCCATTCTCAGTAATTAATGCGTGCAGACAATTAAAGAGAAAAGCTTTCAAACCTGTATCTACTCAGTTTTTAAAGGTTAAGTTAAATTTTTTTATATATATATATTTTATTAATCCATTAAATATATATATAAGGTGACAAACTATTTTTGGCACAAAAGGAGTATGCTGCCCGCCCGAGATTGCCCGAATATTTCTGTCAAAAGCCGAATGACCTTTTTTTAGGTCTTGTATTTTGTGTGACGTGAAATGAAGACAACCAATAATTGGTCATCTTCATTTTTCATTGAATATGGTGATTGGGTTTGTGGAAAAAAAAACTGAGTCTTCTTCAATCGACCATATTTATTTTTAAAAGAATATGAAAATGAATAGTAATTCTAATATTTTAAATTTATATGACTTTTAATTATTGAAATCATATTTTTGTGCTGTATGAATTTTTCTGGATAATTCTGAATTTTCTTCCAATAGTGCACACACGTCAGAACAACTTGCATCCCCATGTTGAATTTAACCGTTAAAACTGCAGCTAACGTCTTTACAGATAGCTGCGATTTTTCATTGCTCCAGTAATCATCACCAAGCGAAAATACTCTCTCTATAGCTGCATTAGTGCTGGGGCAACATAGTGCACATTCAATTAATAATTTTAAGTTAATGCATACTAATTGTTATAGTTTTTGTTTTTAGGAGTACAAAAGAGTACAAAATAATGCAATGGAGTACAAAAGGAGTACGGTTCACAAAAAAGGAGTACCAAACTCCCTAAAGTAGTACGTTTGGTCACCTTAATATATATATAGCATTCCTAATCTAAATCCTATGACTTTTTTCTATTATGATCAAATACTGCATTGGTGAAGAGTTTTTAAACTGAGCCAAAACAATATTGCATTTGTTCATTTTAAATATTTTTTATTATTCAATTATTTATAATTTATTATTAGGTATCTCTGATTAGACTAGATTAGAAATTGCATTAGCATCTTTTTATTACATTGTTATAGCTATTGTAATTTTAATTATTTTATATATAAATTCATATGAAATTAAGTATTTTTATTTATTTAATTTGTTTTTTGAACTTAAAAATTAAAATACATCATAAATATTAATTAGGAGAATATTATATTAAGTTAAACCTATTATGAATGTTAATGAAATATAATAGCATTATAGAACCTAATAGCAAATGATAAACTTTATTCGTATATACTAATATATAATGCAATTTTATAAAATTATTTTATAACATGATTAATTTGTATATTTATAAAATAACTGTCAATTTACTTTGCAAATAAACAATATGTTAATATTATCTGATAAATTTAATTGAATTAAAAATGATTGATATAGTTTTTCATAAAATATTTAATTTTATTTTCTAATTCCAACATTAATTGAAAAATGTTTTAAAACTGAATTAATCTATTTAACTAAAAAATAATTTTTACTAAATGAATTTAATAAAATATTTTATATAACAACAATAATTCAATACAATAAAAGTAAAACAAAATAAATGAAATGAAATTAATTTAAAGCATGGTTTTTATTTTATAAACTGTGATTGCTATTTCAATTAGATACATGAATTTAAAAAGATACCAATAATGAATGATATTTTGATTTTCTTAATAAAAATGGTTAATTAATCAATCAAAAAATATTTTGTCAATATTTCTAAAAAAAATTTTCCAAAAATTTGTTATTTAAAAAATAATCATCTTTGGCCTATTTGTAAAGAATAAAATAAAGTTATTTCATAATTTATTGATATATAAGCTTGCAAACTATAAGGAGTCTACAGATCATACTTTAAAAAATCAACAAATATAAATACATGAATAATTTTGAAAATTGTATAATTGCAGATAACAAAAATGAATAATAATTACTTATTGGTATTCTTTACACCTTCTTTCAAGTATAAATCATTAAAAATTAATAAATCCATTTATGACTGGAAATGTTTCATACACTCATTAAATCATGGGTTATATACCACTACTGGTTATAATAATGTATAGGTATTCAAACTGGTTAATAAATATTAGGAAAATTAAAATAAGTATACAATCTGAATTTTTTGAATTTGTAATTAAATTTGAAATATAGCTTTATAAAAATATAAATGAAATTTATTGATTGGAATTGCTGGAAGATAACTGTACTGTTTATTTTTATATGAAAAATATTTAATAATTTGATATTTAAATACCTGGCATGCATATTATTTTCTAAGAATGAATTTCTTATAATGTAAATATTTATGTTTTAGTGTGAAGAAGGAAAAGCATGATTTATAATACTTACCTGACTGTTTTCTCCGATTAATTTCTCAATAGATAAGAGATGTTGCGTCAAGACAGTCTTCTGGTCAAAGGTGAAAGCTGGATGATTAAGAGCCATCGTGATCACCAAAAGCATTTCATTGAGCGATCTTTGATCATTGAATAACTCAATGCAGTCCAAATGTTTGGATAATGTTTGGTAAAGAACATTTGAGCAAACATGGTTAGAAGAATGAAGCAGTGCCAGAGACACGATAAACTTACACCTAGTCACGTTGTCTTTTAAATCAATTAGTTTTCTGATTTCATTTACGTTATTTGCTTTTTGTTCTGCTTCTTGGAAACAATAAAAATCTTTTTTACCTAAATCTTCTAGACATGTTCCTAAAAATCTTAGTTCAAGAGGATAACACATGTTCAACAAACCACAAACAACTCCTATTCTCTTAGATCCGGTTAATTCTTTGAACCACATGAATACCTCTTCTTTACAAACCATGGCTCATACAGACAATTATTATTGACTTTAATAATTACGTTTCAATATTTCTTCATCTGAGTCGCCATCTTGTCCGTCTTGACAAGAAGGATTCGCCTTACATCCGGGAACTATGTTCCCTCATCCAATAGCAAAGAGGGAAAGTTCTATCTCTAGGTAATCTCGATTCCAGGATGCTAAAATTTACGATTTTCGTTCTGTCTCACAAGTCAGTTTCATCTAAGAATGTTCTACTTGAATTTTTGAATTCATCCAATGAAGCAAATTAATGTTTAAAATTAGAATTTGCTACAATACAATATATATATTATAATAAGTTCAACATTTAAGCACAATATTTAAGCTTGATTAAAAATTAATATTAACATCCAGAGATTTGAACATTATAGAATATTAAAAACTTAAATCTTTCAACCATAATCTTATTCACAGCATTACATTCCAATTAAAAGTAAATGATAATTAATTAAGCTTAATTAAGTTTTTAAAATTAAGTTTAATCGGATATCTAAAAATAATCTGATTTATAATCTTTATTTTTAACATTATCAATCTTGATTATAAACTAATTGACGGATTTTCATGAACATTTTCAACTAAATTTAACTGAAGAATTACAAAATAGTTTATATTTACAGTAATGATAACAATAACAATTTGTCTCAAAATAAAATCTATGGATTCAAATTAAAATCAGTTTGTCAAGAATTTTGATTATCCTAACGAAAATGCTAGATATCGTAAAGCTCAAAAAAACAAATATATAAATGAAGTTTACCTGTTCGAAGTACTTTTTTGGATTATATTAAATATTTAATAGAGTGTAGATATGTTTAATAACGTAAAATTCAAGCCTTTTTAAATTCAAATATTCGTATATGTAAATTTTATTAAACGAAATAAGCTGAAAAAGTTTGTAACAACATTTAATTTATTCTATCCCCAAAAAATATTTATATTATTAGTATTTTCCAAGCCATTTATCACAGATTAATCCTTTTAACTCAAATCTTGCATTATCAGACATCCTAACGCGTGCAACACAATGATACTGAATCCACGTTGTACTGTATCAAAAAATTAATTTGCCTCTCCTCTAAAAAAAACACTGGTAAATATAAATCTTTTAAATGTTAAATTTTAATTATGAAATAATAATAACTTTACAAATGAACGTAAGTAAAAAAATATATATAATTGTTACTAATAAACATAATTTTAATGTAGTTTATCTATGGTTTTTTTTTCTTCTTCTTCTTCTAAAAAATAATCGTGCTTAGCAACCTCTACGATGATGAATTTTTAAGAGATAAATAATATAACATTTTCCAAAAGGGACTATGATACTTATACCAAATTTAATTACAGTTACTATCTCGGAAAGGTTTACAATATCTTCTTTCACACGAATGACGTTAGCTCGTACTCGACACTGAATAGCCATGCCGTTTAGTAGCCGCCAACTGGAAAGAGATATAAAATAAAAAAAGAATAGTAAAAAGATATTTATTTACAATTACACATCATAAATACCAAACGTTAAACACTGTTTTAAGAAAACAATTTGCTACGTCGATCGTTATCGAAGCATTTTGGAATCAGTAACACTAAAATTTAAAGCTGTGGCTTACCCCCCTGGAGGATCCGGGTCCCACATCTCCAGTTTTTCAGGAGCGATCCGGGCCTGGCCCGTTGAACCCCATCCTTAAATCAACCGGTTGACCCCATCATGGGTGTTGGCCAGCCTATAATGGGCACTATAAGTGGCAGCCGCCAGATACAGAATATTCCACGAGGATATGACGGCTTAACTAATCTAACCTAACTAAAATTTAAAAAGATGAGTCATATAATAATGTTATTTGAAATACAATATATATTAAATCTTCTATTTCTTTCTTAATTTTACGACACTTTCCAATCAGAAGTTACTACGAGCGGAGCTAATCCTCTGCCTATGTCTATCACGAACAATCTACATTTTCGATCTGATAGCCATATTCTTCACCTAAGGTTAATTATCAAGTGAAGGATAGAGTTCAACAGTCAGGGCCTGGGTCCTTCTCGAAAAAAACCTTTGGTAGTGTAAGACCCAGATATTGAATCTGGATTCCTCAGATGCTAAGCTTTATTACTTAATTATCCAGTTAACTTCTACTGCTTACGACAGATATCTATATCTGATCATCCGTCAGGTGAAGGATGGGGTTGAAGGAGTTGGATCTGGACCACATCCATGGTCTGGACTCATTCTGAAAAATAAGGTATTAGACAAGAATCATTCAGATTTCAAGCCAAAACTTTATCATGCAACCATTCCTCGGAAAGTGAACATCCATGGTCTGAACTCATTCTGAAAAATAAGGTATTGGACAAGAATCATTCAGATTTCAAGCCAAAACTTTATCATGCAACCATTCCTCGGAAAGTGTCAACTATTTGGCTACTTGATAAAGCATTGGCTTATCACATGAAAAATTCAGGTTTAATTCCGAGTATTACACTTCATTATTTTTCATGAGAGATTTTTTCGATCCATTCATCATTCCTCATTCATTTGCCTGCCGATCCCAAACAAGATATAAACGACCTGTAATGGACACTGAAATAATTCTGCCATCAAATAATATTTTATTGGAAAGCGATATAAAACAGGAGAAAAGAATATATGTAAACAGATTTTATTAAAGTATCTTCAATGACTTTCAATCTTTAAGTAATAGACAAACATGGAATTAAATTTTTATAAAAGAATTTTAATTTTATGGCGTCAGATTTAATGCTTTCCAGAATTTTGAACAATTTTTAATTTTTTTTTTGTCAACAGATGATGCCACACTCCATTCTGGAAAAATACTATGTAGCGGGGCGAAACAAGCCCTTCCACAGGCTGCCCACCTCTGCGGAGGGGCTGGGCGAAACAAGCCCTTCCACAGGCTGCCCACCCCTGCGGAGGGGTCTTTCTGGTAGAATACTATGTGGTGAGCGAAACAAGCCCTTCCACAGGCTGCCCACCCCTGCGGAGAGGTCAGCACTTCCACAGGCTGCCCACCCCTGCGGAGGGGTCAGCCGGATTGTGGAGGACATGGATTTAGATTTCACAGACTGCCCACCCCTGCGGAGGGGTCAGCCGGATTGTGGAGGACGAGGATCGATGGGCCGAGCCCGGTCCCATGATAAATATTTTCAAGGGGTGGAACCCGATACTCGAACCTGGATCCTCCAGAGTGGAAAGCCAAAGCGTTTCCACGCGGCCAATCCGGCCAGACAATTTTTGTTTATTTCATTTTATTTTTATTTCCCATATGAAAGTTTATTAAGTTATGGAGTCAATCCAGGAACTGTACTATAAATTTTCGAAAGAATAAAACCTATTAGATCATTGTTTTAACAAATGACGCACTTTCCGACCATCTTTTTTTTAATTTTTATGCCCCTTTCCAATCAGTGACATTACTAAGGGACAGGGCTAATTCCAACCACTGGCTGCACCCACACTTGTTGAGAGGGATGGGGAAGAGTGAGGATCGCCGAGCCAGGCCTGTAACCCCAAAAAATCTTTTTATAAGATGACGAACCTGGGTCATCCTGCGTAGCACGCCGAAGTCACGGTCATCCGGCCGCAACTTTTCGATTTGTAAATAGCATTGGCCGGATTGGCCGCGTGGAAACACTTCGGCTTTCTATCTGGACGACCCAGATTCGAGCCTTGGATCTCACCCCTTGAAAATGTTTATAATGGAGTCTGGATCCAGTCTGTCGATCTGGCTGACCCTTCCGCAAAGGTGGGCAGCCTGTGGAAGGGCTTGTTTCGCCCCGCCACTTAGTACTCTTACATCTGTTGACAAAAAAAAACAGAATGGAAAGTGGCATCATCTGTTGACAAAAAACAAAGATCTGTAAGTAGAAGGCAAGGAACTTGATAGTAGTGTAATTATATCTCGTTGACTATTACTGAGTGGAAAGTGGCGTCATCTGTTGACAAAAAACAAAGATCTGTAAGTAGAAGGCAAGGAACTTGATAGAAGCATGGTCTATAAATATATATGGTCCTCCCACTTCGACGCCATTGGTATAAGATTTTTTGTTTTGAAATTCCATCAGTAGAGGGTAGTGATGAGCTTAACAGCGATTTCTGAGTCACTGGTTAACCAGTGACAGCGACTTCAAAGTAACAGTGATTTTTAACAGCGACCAGTGATCGCTGTTTAGTAGAAGTGATGAGCGGGTACGGGTATCATATTTCCGGAGTCGAAAATTTGTCCCCCTTTATAGTGCACCCCCTAATTTGGAGGTGCTGGTGAGCCGGACGTGATTCGACTTAGACGGAATTGGATTAAACGTATCCAAGTGCGAACTTGGGGTTTCGGAGCTTACATTTTTGGGCATGTTGTGTCCCGCGCCGGGATAAGGCCGCTGCCCGACAAGGTCGACGCGATACTCGCCTACAGCGAACCCCAAACCGTTAAAGCGCTCCGGCGATTCTTGGGATTAGTAAACTTTTATCGTAGGTTCCTGCCCCAGGCGGCTCAAAAACAAGCGATCTTATGCGAGTACCTACGTGGTTCCGGAAAAAACGACAATAGACCGATTACTTGGTCCGCA